>JANHFK010002046.1:6836-18248 GCA_036250565.1 Sibynophis collaris | reverse complement strand
GTGTTCTGTACCAACTGGAGCCTCCGAGTGCATCCCAAGGGCAGCCCCATGTAGAGAGCGTTGCAGTAGTCCAAGCGAGATATGGAGGATAACAGTGGACTCTCCAGAAGGTGTCTTTGGTAGGGGAGAAATAAATAGGTGCTTTTAATCATTGGGTTTTGAGAGGCTGAGCAAGGTAACACTTTTTGGACAAATGAGCAAAGACAGATTTTCAAGCAATATGGAGCATATTTTTGGGGAATTGTTCTATTTATAATAATTTCCAAGCCGCTTCTTCTTTTTTCTTATTGCTCTGCTTTTGTGGCTGGGTTGCTTCTTTAATACTGTGGTATGCATTTGTAATTTTTTGCAATTAGCTATCATAAAATAAAGATGATAAACTAGAAAAAAAGAATAGAAAGACATCTGGAACATAACAGAATAGAGCAGTATAGGCGTAATGGAAGTGCTTTTTCACCCCGCTCAACCCTTTTTCTCCATAGCTCTGTGAATTATTTATGTACAAGACAAAGGAGACAATAAATCAGTGACTGTGCTTAACATGAGTTACTTCATAAGCAAGGATGCCACAAGATTGCAGTTTGGTCTCCCAGAACACGGAAAATCAGTTATACAATTACACACTCTGATGCAGTCTTGTGCAAAAAATGTTTCAAGCAACTGGAAAGACCAATAACTAGGGAGCTCTTCTGTCATCAGATTAACAGATTTCCAGTAAATTATCTTCACAGAGAGTAAAAGATGCAAAGCAAGTGAAAGAAATGGCACAATGGAGTTAGATAATATACTTTTTTACTTGTGGGATGCAGGGAAGAATATAGGTAGTCCCTATATTAGACAGGGTAGTTTGCATAAAATAGGCTTAGTGTGTCTGCTCTAAAATGCTTTACTGCATGCAACACAATCCTTAAAATATACCCCAAAATGAATGGTAGTGTCCTTACTATCAGCAGAAAATGTTGCTACACTCCCCTCCCCTCCTCTTTCTTACTAAAAAGCTTTGTGAAAAAATCTCAACTGACAAAAACATAATGGAGATGTTCAATATCAATATCTGTGGATCTACAAAGGGAAGTGAAAAGGCTAAAACATTTGTTGGATCATGTGTATTGGTACCAGATAATTTGTGGTGAAAAGTAAGGATGGTTTTAGAGCAGGGTTTCCCAAATTTTGAAGTCTACCATTCTTGGAGAGATGCAGACAGAGTCTGGAAGAAACTTTCATTTACAATAAACCCATATTTCCCAAATGTCATTATATTGTTTTTATTCATTAGTGTTCTTTTTGGTGTTTGGATTTTTAGGGGAAGTTATGAGTACACTAAAGCTGGAATGTGATGTCAAAAAAATTATAAATCCTTGATATAAAGGAATATTGTTGGTATAATCTAGCTTTATTACCTTATGTCATGCCTTTAATTTCTTCATCATATTTTCCTTTCTTTCTCTGTCTTGCAAAATGTTGTTACCCCAAAAGGAAATAGTTTGATGGGTAGGTATACTTGCATGTATATTTCCAAAACAGCAATAAAAAATCATTTTCTTGTTTTTCTTTTAGAAAGTTTTAGGAAACTCAAAAGTAGAGATCTGCATTGTGCATAGCACTGTTTCTCCCCAAAGGGGAGAATTCTGATAGAATCTTCTAAGAGGTTTATTGTTATGTTGTCTGCAGATTTGATAATATTTTAACTCAGCACCTATAGTATGTTACTTTCAATTTGATGTAGAACTATTGATGTACACTAATTGGGTGTGACTGTTCAACCAGTTCTGCGTCCATCTTTTGGTATGTAGTCCAATATATTCTGCCAACCTCTCTATTAAAATCTCATGGGAAAGGGTGGCAAATACTTTGCTAAAAAGCACTGTTATGTCTGCTGCATTCCTGTGGTCAGTAAGCCACTCAGTCTATTGAAAATGGAGTTTAGTCTGGTTTTATATGATGTTATTGATAAATCCATGCTTGTCTCCTGCCAAGCAATGTATTCTTTTCTAAATGCTTGTATTTAAAGTTTATTCATCAAGTAACAAAGGCCTACTGCTGACCTATTATGTATTTGCTGTGAACTGTATTGCATCATTTACTACTGGGAGACAGAATATCTTGCTAAATAATTGGAGAATGAACATAATGAAATACATGATAATACAAGATTTGCACAACATCCCAATATGGGCAGACCTGAGGGGGCAGAGAAGCAGATGTCCAAGATCTGTTTCCAAGATACCCAAGGACTGGCTGTGTAACCTATCTGGATCAGTCCTAAGGGAATTAATTGATTGTAGTTGAGCATCATTGAGAAGATCTTCAACCTGGAACTCAAGAAATGTGTAGGACTCATGGTTCTCTGTAGCAAAATGCTTTTAATGCATTTCATTCAAACATAGGGCATGCTTAAAAAATGAATATCAATTAACACATTAATTTGGAAACACACATTTCCAGATGGGTACCACCTTAGTTCATTGTAGCAAAAGCACCAGCAACATAAAAAATCATGCTACGTTACTGTAAAGTATTTAATTGGTACTCTAGAAGTGATAATAAAAGTAGCATGAAAAATGTAACAAAGCATTACTAGAGGCCTAGATACATTGCTTGTTGGAAAATCTAGAGCAAGATACTTTTTGTGTTAGTTCCCTGTCAGAAACAATAGGAAAAGGGTGATTTACTTCCTAACATCATTTGCACACCGAAACATTTATTTAATATGCAATTGAAGTATAAACACCTTTTTGGCAGCAACAAAATATTTGGCCTGTGGCCTGTGAGATTGTCTGAAGTAAAAAAAGTGAGATTGAGCTGCCTATTGCTGTTGATTCCTAGGGAGAATCCTGCATGGCATAAGAATATATGGAGAATATATATTTTCCCCAAGAATAACTTGTAAAAGATAAATATCTGGTTTAAAAAAAGGACAAGCAGCAACAGATGCTTGAATTTAAAAAAACCCAAACAAACAGGAAATAGGAGGGGAATTCAGTGTAAACTCTCTTCCCTTATTTCAAATGATCCAAAGCCCAGTGTCACCTCAAGGTTGTCGAAGTGTGCAAGTTCCCATGAGACCTAGAAATCCATCTCCATTCAGAGCTATCTAAAAGCTTCCTACTGTCAAAAGGGCCACTGAACTGTTCAAGCTACTCCTCCACCCTTACCCAGACATATTTTGTGCACGAGAAGCAGCTGTTTTATGTTTTATCTCTTATGGTGCAGCACCAGGTTAATGTTTGGGTGAAAGTAATTGTTAATTACGTTTAAAATAATTTTACTATTACAGTCACAGATAAATAAAACCTCCTAAGTCTTACATTCATTTCACTAAGATTCGAAATCATCTTTTTTTTTTGGTGAGCTGTTTTGCAAGAAGTGAATTGGATTAACAGCAGCTGCAGACAAATTGTGTTATGCCCCTCTCATTACTATTCTTATACAGCTCTTTAGAGGGTTGGGACCATGTGGAATGCATATTTTTAATGGTAACATTTGTTCCCATTTGGACTTCATAAACCTTAAACAGGGAGCATGGATTTTACTTGATATTCTTAACATTAAGATCACGGGTTTATAATGGAAGGCATTTGGATGTAATGAATGGTTTTGCTAGAGCTGGCGCAGAGAAATAACACACAAAAAGTCTACATCTTTTTAACTCAGGAATATTTCCCATCACATTCACACTGCTTAATGTAGGCATTTATCTTCCCAATAGCAATGCAAGGATCACTTTACTCATATTTCCACATAGGATAAATTGCAACCACATAGTCAATTGCAGCACAGCAATCATTATTGCTATTATCATTCTAAATGACATTAGGGAAGAAGGATCAATCTCATACTTGAGCAGAAGCAGATGGCTTTGGACCAATTAATCATATTGGGCCAATTAAACAATTTAGAAGGCTACTGGTATTTAATTTCTTTAATATACAGGTGGCCCTTGTTATCCACAATTCCACCACAGCTGTTTTTTTGCATATTCACACCAAAAAGATATTAGATGTTGGTAGTCATGCGAAAAAGTTTATCAGAAAATGCAGAAGCAAGATGCCCAAAACTAAGAGGAAATAAGCAGCCATTTGTTCAATGATCCTTGAGTCCCAAAGTTACAAGAAAAAAGAACAGAGAACAATAAAAAGTACTGTAAGATCTTGAACAAGAATTAAAGGGAAATTCTAGAGCTGCAATTACCTGTTGGATTCATGAAACCATATTGGGAAACTGGTTATGTTTGATGGTGTAAGGAGAGCCTATTTATGGTTAAGGAAAAGTGTTTTTTAGAGGTAATACAGGTAGTTCTTGACTTATGGCCACAATTGAGCCCAGAATTTACATTACTAAGTGAGAAATTTGTTAAGTGGATTTTGTCTCATTTTACAACTTTTCTTGCCACATTTGTTAAATTAGTAACACAGTTGTTAAATGAATCTGGCTTCCCCCTTGACTGTGCTTGTCAGGTTGCAAAAGATGGTTACATCACGCCAGGACATAAATCAATTTTTCAATGCTGTAACTTTGAACGGTCACTAAACAAACTGTTCTAAGTTGAAGACTTCCTGTAGCAGTGCTGGAAATAACCATTGTCTTTAATTAGCCAGAGGAGAAACATTGATGAGATTAATTTCATCACCCAGTGACTTTGTTTCAGTTCCCCATATAGTATCAGGTCTGCATTAGTCAATTGCAGGGGCTGGGTCTATGCTGCCTCTAGTCATTTCATTCTACCTTTGTCAATAGTGTGTGTGTGTGTGTGTGTGTGTGTGTGTATGTATTAATGTATCCTAAATAATTTTTGTGATTTTTTTAAAAAAAAGATTCTATCCATCAAATAACAAAATGGATTAACAAGTCTTTAATTAAAAATCTATGAAATGTATTCTTTGAATAAAATTCTCTGTACCTTTCTCTATGAAATTGATCAGGTTTGCTTCTATAGAAGAAATCATTGCATCTAGAAGTTTAGTCTTATTCTGGCTTAAACCAAAATAATATATAGACAATGTTGAACAAAAGTCAGGCAATATCGGCCCCACTGTACCTCTTTCTCAGAAACTGTTCAGGCTTCATCTCTTTGGAAAGGCCACTTTTGATTTCAGTTTTAATTTCTTGCTGTTTATAAATATAAAGCTTTGCATATATTTTTTTGGTTATTTCATGTGCCTTTCCATTAAGAACGTTCATTCATTTCCAAATGTTACTTTAAATTTAGAGATGAAATTAAATAGGAAACTTATTTTTTTAAAAAAGAGTTTACAATACATGGTCTTAATAGGAAAACTAAAACCAGATCAGGAGTAAAATCATCATATGATTAGTTATATATAAAATAAAAACTGTTGTTTTCCTGTCCTAAAATTATTAGTATATTTTATATTAATAATTAGTAAACAATTTCTTCAGACCATAACTACTCAAAATTTTGAGATAAATAATCCAAAAAATGAATGGGAAAGGAAAAGGGCAATAAACCACACTATGAACAAACTTGGAACAAGTTAGACTATGTTGATTTTATGGCCTGTGACCAAGAGCTATATTTCAATTATACTCTTATTTTTTGTAGCCAATTCCATGATACATGATCTCATAATATATTTCCCTCTTCTTCTATTCTATATTGTTATTTTGGCAATTAAACAAGTCCACTTAAAACTTTTTTTAAAAGAAAGATAAACCAAAAAATATTCTATTCTTTTATGTACCTGATAGTTCAGTCTATCAGGTTCCATTACGAGATAAGTAACACATGTATAAAATCCAGCAATTAAAGACCCAAGATTGACTGCAAATGTAGTAGGCTGGGATTTAAAATTACAGTACATTCTAAATTGCAGACAGTTCTCATAGAGCACAGATAGAAAGAGATAATTTCCCACTTTTTAGGAACCAGTTTCCAGGAGCTCTCATGGATAATTAGCAAATGGTTACAATACATAAGAATGTGTTGTTAGACGTCAACGTGAAGTTGCTGTAGTACAATGGGTTAAAAAAAACCAAACAATGACCTGAATGTTCCTATTTCAAATAGATGCAAGTTGACACTGAATTGCCTACTAAGATTTAAATACCCAGAAATCCAAGCTTCTGGAACTGAATTGAGGTCTAGAATATCTGACAGGTATATGTTGGCTTAAAGATATGAACTCCTTCTAAATGCTCTTATTTGCAATATTGAGTTAATATTGAAATATCTTTGATTATGGCTGGAAGAATGAAAGAGAAGGTTCTGAATCCTTGGGTAAAGCACTATATAGCATACATAAAAAAGTAAATGCATCAGGTATAATAATGCCTTCAATGTTATAACTTAAAATATATGTCAATAGGAAAAGAATATAATTCTTCAATTCTTTCATTCCCAACCATTCCAAATTGCTTCTAGTGTTCTGATTTCTTTCTCTTGCTCTGCAAGAATGCACAGGGATATACGGTAGCTAGACCATGATAATGGACACTTCATTTGGTAATTCTAGGTATTACTGTCTAGTTAGATATTTTTTCTGGCAAAAATTGGAGCCTGAATATTCTTCGTTTATAAAGCAGCCAGTACAGTTTGCTCTGCATTTATAGTAAATGCCGTAAAACACAGTTCATAACTGTATTGCATGTCTCTATTTTGTTCTGATAGTATAACCTCAGGCTCACATGACAAACCAAGAAAGGATTAAGAGTTGTAGACAGTAAGGCAGTTACTCATCCCCTTAATTCTCTGGTTGCTTTGTTTATTCAAGACATCTCCTTCAAAACCCCATTAAGAAACCCTATTATCCTGCCAATATCAAAACACATTAACCCTTTCCCTGCAAGCTTTTCCTTGCAGAGTACACATTTTTAGTTAGTCTGAGATGAGTTGCCCAAACATTGGGGCTTTCTATGCTAATGCAAACTAGACACAGATTATATGGGTGAATGGGATGGAGGATTGGTACAAGTTTGGTTAGCTAATGCCTTGGAATGTATTAAGTGGTGCCTGTCCGGGCACTGACTCCTCTATTCGGAAATCACTTTTAATTCCATAGCAAAGCCTTTAAGGTCCTTGCAGGATTGTACCCTGTTCTCATATTTTGCCAGGCACATGGTCCAAATGACTGCCATCTTGTTACATGTTGAGCCTTTGGTTCAGCTTTTCCCAGGCAGAAGACTTTAATGTTAGCAACCATGGCTATTGGTTAGTTTAAAGTTTTCCTTTTTCTTCATTTTATTTTTACGTCTTCCCATTTTGGCATTGACATGCTATAATGTGTCATATGTTGCATTTGTGTGTTTCATTGTGTACATTCAATTCCTTTTCAATGTACTGAGCAAGACAAATATGTAATGGGTTATGAATTTGAGAATAGGTAAAAGGTAATACATTTACGTGGAACTGACTTAAGGAAAGCGTGTCAACTAAAAATGTGACGTATTCATTGGCCAGCAGGTATTTGGATGTTTAGAATTTGTTGCTATAGTTAAAAAAATAAAGTCTGTTGAATGAGGTATCGTCTGATTTCATTGTTTATGCATATTTCCAATTCTTTCTTACCCAAGAAATTAAATCTAGGCAATGCTGGCCCCCCACCCACCCAATTTTATCACCATCCACATTAACATGAAATAACAAATACATAATGCTATGGCTTTTAAAAAAGATCATACAAAGGACACAAAGGGGAATGTCTCCTTCCATCTTCCTCCTTCTACCTGAAATGGCAAGTCTCCCAATATGTGGTGATCTCATAGGATTTTGGAACTTCATTATACAAGATTCTAAAGGCCTGTGCAATCCCTCCTCCTCTTTAGGGAGATGTAGGCATGCATAAAATATGTGCCCTTCTTTACCCCCATAAGTCCTACTGGTCTATCATGAGGAGGCAAAGATGTGAAATGGGTTACAGGCATATTGAACTGAACTTTCTTACAGACTTCCTGATCAGCAAAAGTTCTTGATTTTGCAGCTCTGCAAGTGAATGGAATTGTTTGGGGTTGACAGATCTTGAAGCTTTAGCAACCTCTGAGGATTCACAGTTTTAACTTCTTTAAGTATAGGAACAGAAACCAACAATTCAATTCTGTAAGGTATTAGGTGATATCAAAATCAGTATTAGTAAGATAGTTGAACTGTGGAAAGGAAAATTGGAATATCCAATTTTGGAAAATCAATGGGTTCAAATGGTTAAAAATGTGAAATAGAATTCATATGATTAAAAATGACATCAATTCATCCGAAAATATTATTAGGTTCTCATTTGGTTCTCTTGAACAATGTTTAAAAATTTGGTTCCGTTCTATTATAGATTTGCTTTGAATTCAAATTTCCATGTATGACAATATAATTTTGGGAAGAAATATAATTAAAAATCTATACATGATATTTAATTATAAATCAAAACATAGACTTTATCTCACAAGGAGCTTTGTTGCCATCTCTACCGACCCCAAGATATAGCAATAAGGATCATTTTACATAATTGAAAAGAACATTATTCTCCTGATTTTAAGGATTCAGGATATGAGTTTATTATCTTTTTCTTTTAGTCTCTTTTAAAAGATGATGATATAGAGAAGATGAGACAAGATTCTGCTAAATGAACTAAATTTTATTGACAAGTTTAATGGTTGGATTGATTAATATAGAGTCATATTTTATGGATCTTTTTTCTATTGATTTTTTTGTGGTTTTTGGTTTGTTTTAGTCACATTTATTTAGGGGTTTTTTTGTGGTACTGTATAATCCCAATTTAGTCCCTCCTTTTTGGTAATGTAGACTTTTAAAATTTCATAATTTTTACAAAAGAAAAATTACAGAATCATTTTCAGATCTTTGCATTGAATTTCACCATGTTTTCTAGCTCTGTTGTATCAAAGTGCAAAGAAAGTCTACCAAACAGTAGACCTTAAAGCTGCACCAGGAAGTTGCCCTGTATTTCAGAAGTCTGCCATTGAGTTGGAAATATGATCAAAGAAGGAAAGGCAATGAGCCAAACTCGGATGAGGCTGGGGTTTCCCAGCACTTCAGTGTGACAAGGAGCCCCTGATGTGAAACCAGAATAATTTTCTAGGAACACCATCAGATATTAGCTCTTCAAGAAGGAGGCATGATGTATATTATAATAATCTGATAAATCCTTAAATTTACAAATATATGCATATAAATTCCCAAACTGCATTTTAAAAATTATTTGCATGGTTTTGGTCAGTTATTCTTCATACTGCTTTTTATTTTCAACATTTGATTAATAGAGTTCTTTTTTAATGAATGAATGTGATAATTTACTATATTAATTTGAAAGGGGATGATATCAATCCACCTTTAAAATGGGATGGCTTTCTTAGGCTTGTTTAGGAGACAGATAAACATCTGTTCTGAGGATGATCACAAGGAATAACAACTTTAAAATAATTATTAGCTAAACTCCAAAATCAGTATTAAAATATGCCAGTTTTAAAACAGCTTTTTAAAGTTGAGTCCTGCAAAGGAGAAGGGCGTCCTGCAAAGGAGAAGGGCGGTATAGAAATGTGATTAATAAAATAAAACAAAAACTGGAATAAATATTAAAATACTTAGTAGCTCATAAACCAAAAAGTCCATCTATATAAAAATACCTTTGCTTTTTTATTTAATATATCAGCAGCAATAGGATTTTTACTAATAATTCCCCTGACAGCAAGTGCTCAATCTTTGCCTATATGGTAGAGTAGGTAGAGAATCAGGTGTTTAGATAGTGTTTAGAACAAGTAGGATAACGATTGTAGCTGTTGAAATCTTGCATGTTATCCAACTTTTTAAAAGGCCGAGAACTTTTGCCTGGTTTATTGGTAACCCACTGCCACTCACAACTTTGATCTGGCCCAGCTTTCATTCACACATCTAATGAGTGGCCCAAGCTGGACAGATCGTTGTGTTTGCTCTCTCCCTGGGACTCCCTTTCTTCTGTCTTGCTGCAATCAGCTCCCCAGTGGTTTCATTTATCAGAAGCTGAAATCCTTGTTTTCTTAGTTGCTTGTTCTAGTAGTTCTATCAGCATTAACCCCTGACCTAGGAATGTAGCTCTTCCCTCCTCTTCCCACAATTATGTTTACTGAGCATTTTTTTTTCTTTAGCAGAGAGATTACTTGTAAATCGTATATACCAAAGGTCCATTCACTCTGCAACTGAGCTGACACCTATAGGGGCCTTTAGAACCTTCTGGGGAAATGTTAAACCTATTTAATAAAGACTGAATAAGTCAAGTTCGTATCTGCAATTGGTGTGAGTGAAATTCAGGTAAATGGTAAGGAGTTGCTTAGGGGCCATAAACAGAGAGGACACTAATAGATTATTTTGTATGCACTAGAAACAAATGGCTGATTTTATATTCTTCAAAAACAAATGTCTCAATAGAAAGGAATTGGAAAAATGTTATTGAAAGCACAAATTGAACAAACTGGAGGGGAAGTTTTCCATTTTTTAAAAAATGCAACAATCCCAGACTAAAACCAGGAGAAGTAGAAAGGCATGCCCGTTAAAATATTAGGGTTCATACATAATTGTCAGGTATTATTCTAGATTATAAGTATCTCTCACAGGAAAACATAATAGAAGTTATCTCAATAAATGCAGAAAAAATAATTTAAGATGGCTATTTTAAATGTATAGATTAATATGTATAAATCTGCACAATCCACAGAAATAGAACACATTCCACAATGAATTTTAGACAGAGTTTCTTATTTGCCTAAAGTTTTCATTTTAAAATTTGTTCTTTTGTAAAAAAACAAACAAACCTAAAATTGGGTAACTTATTTGGTGTAGCATTCTCTACTTTGACCAGTAACTGATTTCTAAGGAAAGGCTGGGAAAAGCCTTTCCAAACATTTGGATGGCTCCATTCAATAGAAGATGCCACTGACCTAGAAAGTCCATCCTAAGGAAAGTGCAGGTATTGACAAGAGGACATATAACTGCAACATATAATGGAAGATGGAAAATTAATGATACTTTTACAATATAAAAGATTGAAAAACTTTTATGGACATTTTTCAGAAAATGGATAAAAATGAACAGGTGATTTGTGGGTTTGCTGATGAAAAGAGATTGAATATAGGAAGAATATAGGAATATAATGTAGTTCTAAAGAGGAAGAAATAATAATAATTATTTGTAATTGTTGGAAAGAAGATTGGAAGCTGCTTCTTTAAAGTTTTTTTTTCTTTTTTCTCCTAGCACTTTTATCTTTTCTACTTTTATAGGTTTGTTTTTGTTTATGTTTTAATTATGCAAAAACTTTTAATAATATCATAAGGTCTAGAGGACATGTATGTTACTACTATAAAACTTGACATAAAAAGATTTAATTAATTTAATTTAATTTAATTTATTATATTTTTAGACTGCCCTTCTCCTTCACAGGACTCAGGGCGGTTTACAGTCAATTAAAAAACATAAAAATA
>JANHFK010002045.1:169952-185138 GCA_036250565.1 Sibynophis collaris | reverse complement strand
TTCTTCATATGTTTTAGCCTCTAGTCCCCTAATCATCTTTGTTGCTCTTCTCTGCACTCTTTCTAGAGTTTCCACATTTTTTTACATTGTGGCGACCAAAACTGAATGCAATATTCCAAGTGTGGCCTTACCACACAACATATTTGTTGTATGAGTTTCATTAGAGCTTGCCTTAGCCACAAGGCTGTTGCAATTTTCACCATGTTATACAGCTGCCAATTATTTTTCTAAATGTAATAAATTTGGCTTTAATCCATATGTAGATGGACCCCACTATACCAATTTAGTTCAGATCCGTAAGTGAAAAGTCTTTTGTGATCATATCTGCTATAGAAGAACTAGTTAAACCACTGGTTTAATTGTAGATTATAGCCTGAAGATCAATATGAATTCAATCTGATTTGACCAAATAATATAAGTTCAGCTCAATACTCAGTGAATGGCAGGAGTCACACATCTGCCAATTTAGTAATAATGTATTCACAAATTGCAGAAGTACCAATTATCTGTGGCAATTTACTGATTTCTTCAGAATAGTTAATGCCAAATATAATACTGAATGCTGAGAAGGGGCTGCAGAATTTGATGATTTTGTCAAAAGGATAAAAGTTTTTTCCAATATGTCAAAAAGCTGTGTCCCTTTATAGGTGTACGCCACATAACGTATGCACAGAATAGGGTGAGTTCTACTTATCTTCACTACCGGCTTGTAACGAAAGCGCGCACATGCACAGAAGCTTCTGAGTATGTGCAGAGCATCCGTTATGACATCCGGGTAGATGGGCGGAGCTTCCCGCCGCCATTACTACCAGTTCTAAGAACTGGACAGAACTGGTAGGAACCCACTACTAGCACAGAAGGACCAGAGCTTGTGTTACAACAATGCAATGTTGTTTCTGTTTGCTTCCTTTTGTCCCCCAAAAATACATTCTGTGTATGCACTCTTAAACAGACCTGTCTCTTAAACAGTCCAACTTTCTTAGATATAAAAACAAACAAACACCCAAATACAAGGATACAGTATATAGCCAGTGTGGAATGAAAGCTTTCTGGGGGACAGCATGAGTAATTGCTTCCTTAATTTGTTCTCCTTTAAAGCAGCCTGAAGAGTACTGGATCAAACCTGGTTTCTAATTATAAAAGGAATAACACCTTAGTATGGATGTGTAGATATATTTTGGAGGAATATTTTCATCGTGTAGAAGAGTATAGAGGAAGAATTTGCAGCTGAGGGCAGGAAACAGGTGGCAATGATGGAGGAACAAGTTTGGACTTCAGAAAACCAAGAACAGACAAATGGAAGAGGGGAAACAGGATCTCACCATTCTGGAAGAAACACTGAGAATCTATAGCCAGCCAGAAGATGGTAAATCATCTTCTTTCTTCCTCTGTCCCCAAACTGAGAAATTGCTAAATCAAGCTTCAGCAGCAGTTCAGAGGAGCAGCTGACAGCCACAGGAGTCAACTAATCTGGTACTATATGATGGCTATATGAAGCATTTATAGGCCTATTTAGGAATTAAGTAAATTAATAGGCATAGATCTTTAGCATACATATAGTACTGTGCAACAGTTTTAGGCCACCATTAACTTTGTTGTTGTAGTCCCAAAGGTGCTTTTTCAGAAGGCAACTGGACTTTCTTGTTTTCTCTTTGAAAGCATTTTGCTTCTCATCCAAGAAGCTTCTTCAGCTCTGGTTTGATGCTGGGGAATGGAAGAATTTATATTCCTTGCAGACCGCTGGTCATTTCCATTGTTTTTTGAGGGTTGTTGAAGCACTTGGAGGTTTATCTGTGTCCTCAGGGTCACCTGAGTAGTGCTAATGGTTCCTGTTGCAGAATGTTCTTCTTTTTTCTAGAAATCAATTCATACTCCCACACCATTCGAAGGGTGTCCATCCAAATTGCATAGCTAAAAGTCTGTAGAGATTCTCAGTCATCCAGGTCATGGTTGTCCCAAAGGTACTTTTTCAGGAGGCAACTAGACTTTTTTTGGTTTTTTTGAAGACACTTTGCTTTTCATCCAAGAAACTTCTTCAGCTCTGACTGGATGGTAGGGAATGGAAGGATTTATATTCCTTGCAGACAGCTGGTCATCTGCAGACTACAGGAACCATTAGCACTACTCAGGTAACCCTGAGGACACAGATAAATCTCCAAGTGCTTCAACGGTCCTCAAAAAAGGATGCAAATGACCAGCTGGGCTTTCTAAGCTTCCCAATTCTACTGCAACACTTTACCACAATAACACATTGTTTGTTTTTTACCAAGAACAAGCCTTAAAATTGGGATGTGTGCTGGTGGAAAATCATTAAGGTAGGATGTACAGCTTTTTCTAGATTGAGGAAAATAGTTGGTTTTGAGTGACGATTGGTGGTTGGGGCAAGGATAAAAATAAAATGTGATTTAATTTAAATTTAATTTAATTTAATTAATGTTAAATTAATTGAATACCAAGGTGCTTCTCTTAAAATAAAGATTAATTGTCATCCCCACTATGGTCAAAGTTTTCCCACTCTAGTAATGAAGAATATTTTGTGCATTAAGAAAAGATGTAAAGAATAACATAACTCATATAGCAGCAGAGCATTAGTAGTAGAGTCTTGAAGCACAGGAAAAGGTTGCTGGAACAACTTGTTTGCCATAGTCCTCATGTAGATTTTGTGGTAGATATATGTACTAGGAGTCCCTATCTCACTTTTCTAAAAATAGGACTCTCTAGAGAGGATGTAGTAATATCAAATACACTGACCCTAATGTGGCATGCACATATTACTTATTTATTGCCAGATAGCCTCTATGGTGTCTCCCCTTATTTTATTCCCATAAAGTATGAAATAGATTGGCCTATGAGACAGTGACTGTCACCAAATCTTCAAAGTTCCTCCAGGTCAAGTGAATATTTGAAATGGGGTTTCTCTACTCCAAAATACACACATTCAATACACGCCTATAATATAATATATATTATATTCAATATCCATGCAAACACTATCCATAGCACTCCTCCTGAACTCTGCCTGTTCATCCATTATAATAACTGCAATTACCGTGACTATGAATTATAATAAACACAACAACAACAACAGCAATATAGAGGAAGGCTTCACCTTGGACTGGGGCAATGAAGGAGGAGGAGGAGGGAACAGGATCTTGGATAGTGAAGACTGGCTTACAAGTTAGATAAAATAGGTGAGGCTGGATCCCAAACTGGGATTAGGTCTGGTGATGGGATGAATAATGAAGACGTGGGTGGCCAACAAAGGCACAGGACTGAGGTGCGCTTAATGGCTGTGTACGGGCAGAATGTGGAGGGGAGAAATACAGAGAAATGAGAACAAGAGACTCAGTAGAATACAATTCAGGATTAGAAAGAGCAAGAAATTTAGGGAATTTGGTTGGGATGTGCCTAGAGGCTCTTCCAACTTTCTTAAAAAACAAGCAAACGGTTGGAGCCATTTTAGTTTAATTCCAGACAATCAGAGCCGAAATACTGGCTTTGTTAAGAAATAGAGGGCCTATGGCACCCTATTTGGAATGTAACTAATTACTTCTAATATCAGGTTTAATTATCTTAATTTTGTGATTAACGTTATCACCCATGCTTTAATTAGCATCTTGAGGAAATTATTAGTTCCAATTTAAAATGAATAAAGCTGGCCTGCATAGGATATGTAGACGATCACATTGCAGGCACTCAGACAGCAAAGTGCAAATTAGGCATGCTCAATCATAATGAATTAAGGGAACGTTCTAGAAAAAGAAGCAGCAGAATCTCTGAGTGATATTTTATCTTCCCATAAATTAAAGAAATCATGAAGAGTGGGGGAGGGGGAAAGACATTGAGGCAGTGCCTCAGGCAGTTTTCCTATATTCAAGCTGCTTTCATGTAGAGGCTGGCACAAATGATGATTTTGATGGCATCCAGAGCACTACATTTACTCATCAAGTGTGGGTCGATCAGACATAGACACCCCAGATAGCATTTTTATTGCTGGCTTCTTGCTATTCTCTGGGAGTGAAACTGCAGCATCTTCCTAATGGAGAAATACGGTGTTCCATGCAATGAGAATTATTGTTCAGCCTATTACAAATTAAAGTTGTGCAAATATCATGCACTCTTCTTGAAAAAAATATATACATTATTCTGCTGTTTGACTATTTCTATTCATTTTTTAAAATGTCAAGTTCTCAATTGTTATATAGCAGAATTATCATACAAACGCAGTGTAGGATGAAGGAGGTTTCCAGAGATATTTATTCTCTCTCTCTCTCTCTCTCTCTCTCTCTCTCTCTCTCTCTCTCTCTCAACACACACACACACAGACGTTTAAAGGCAGCAAACAAGAAACAGCAGTGGAATTAACTTGCATTAATTAATGCACAAGATAGAGACTTTAACAAGATTGATTAAGTATTACTTTGTATACCCTTGAATTAATTGAATAGATTGTAAATTATAAAGTGTGAACTGTCAGCACTTATTCACAAAGCTAATATGTCCCTCCACAACTGTCACAACTGTAGGTGACTACGTAACATGTAAAACTAGCCAATGAGTTGGCATGTGTGAAGTGTAAAATAATCCTGCTTTGCTAGAATACACCACTGCTTGGGTGAATCAGTAATTTTTTTCCAGTTATCTCCAAAAAGTGTCAGAAGATAAATTATTTTAGAAGACCCATTATTTTGCCCGCATTTCCTTATCTAGAGTTTTTCTTTTGTTCTTCTGTAAGGTTAGAGAGAGCTACCATGTGACAGCTGGAAAAATCCAGACAATCACTAGATGGCAGCAAAGGATTTTCTATACAGCTTCTCTTTTTTACCATCTAGTGGTCCTTTGGATATTTGTCTCCCGATGGGATTGACCTAAACTTGGGAGATTGTTGATGACTGAGACTTAAAGCTGATTTGTAAGGTGTGAAAAATACACTGTCTAAAATAATCATCTGCACTGCCAATGCCTGCTTTGTGATTCCTTCTTTGATAAGATCACTAAATAGATATCTGACAGTATGAAGTCCTGGGCTAAAGGAAAATGGTTATATTTGTGCCAAGGCCTGTTTTGTTTTGTTTTTTGTAGGGAAGGCAAAAAATTTATCACAGGATCAAAAGCATATATGTAGAAAGGGGAAAGTGCTAGAATGCACCTGGCCAGTGCCACATAACTGTCTTAATTATGGAATATAAAAAGAACAAGAAAAGCAGAGAAATAGGAGCTATTGAAGATACTGCAGGACATTGTGTTGGAAAGGATGTTATCTGTAAATGTGGAATGGAGCTTTCTAAATCCATTGATTCCAGCCCTGCGAGACAGAGAAAGACTGAGGGGAAAATCCTAGAGTGGCCTGTGAAAATGTGGGAAGACCAGAACAATTTTGTGAATTAAAGGCTTTGTTTGGCAGAAAATCTTTTGGGAGAAAACTTAACAGCAATTGAGATAAGGAGGGAAATAAGAATCCATAATAAAACACAAGCTGAAAGTGAGAAAACTACTTGAAAGGGAGGGTAATTAAATAGGTTCAGATTTCCAACCAGAGGTGGGTTCCACTTTCCTTTGCTACCAGTTCGCACCGGGAACGCGTACTTGCTTGCTTCACTCATGCATGGCGCTACTGCACATGCTTCTGCACATGTGCAGAACATCCACTATAATGTCTGGGCGGTGGGCGGAGCCTCCTGCTACTGTTACTACCAGTTCGCAAGATTTGGACTGAACTGGTAGGAACCCACCACTGCTTCAAACCTTATTAGTTGTCTTTACTGTTATGTACATGATGGTTTTGAAAATAATATTTTGACTTGTATACAATAGTAGCACAAGTATTTTAACGTTTGGAATACCAGTTTGGTAAGCCTTGAGGCTAGAAAATAGGAGACCACAAGTTTTAGTCACACCTTAGACATGAAATCAGTTGGATGACTCTGGGCCTGTCATTTTCTTTCAGCTCCATGAAGAAGAGAAGGGCAAACCACTTCTGAAATCTTGTCAAAAAAACCTGCAGTTATTAGTCCAGGTAGCTGTGAGGAATCAATATTCATTAAAAAACCCACAAAGCAAAACAATAAAATATTTGCTTATGGACTGGTTGAATATATGTTTGTCTCAGTTCATAATCTTATTCACCCTCCAACAAGATGTTCTTTCAGATCTTAAAATTAGGTTCAAACATGATTTAAGTGTTGCAAGTGAAATTAGTGATGATCTTGGAATTCTGAAGTTATATATGAGTTAGATATCTGCACTCCAGAAAACAAGCCTTTATAAACTCAGCAAAAAACATTCTGAAGATTGAGATTGGAATATAGTGGTATTAGCATAATCTTTTGCTAGGTGTCCATTTGTAGCCTATTTTACCTTGTATTCTACTGAAGAAAGGCAAAACACAAAAAAAGCTTACATGATAGTCTAAAGCACGATTGAGTCATCATCTTGGTGGTCTTTCATCAGGTACCCTGAAAAATAAAAAGTAAATTCTATGCAAAGATTTAAAGTAAAATATTTATTTCTCATTGGGGAATATTGTAATTTGTTCAGATGAAGTAGCTATTTTATCACAACCAGGTCCAGGTCATCATTGCCATTAATATTTGGCTATTTTTTCATGGAAGGGAGATAAGACTCTTTCTCAGCTTTTCCAGAGATTAAGGTAGGATTTTTCATGCACAAATTTTGGCCTACAAGAGCCAATCCAACCAAATCTAAGATATGGATTTGTGAGGAGTAACTCATGGCATCGTAATACCATGGTAATATCAAGGTATATGCAGTAATAGGCTTAATGGTCATATTATTAAGACATCCTCTTCCTGCCCAAAGCAGCAAACATTCAAGGATAATACACTAGATAAAATAATTAACATTTGGTGGCATTTTATATATTCATAATTAGGTATCTAAGGCAGCCATCTCACTTTGCCTGCTTATGGTTGGACCATAGCTACAGTTTACAGTAGAGATTTTAAATCAATCTAGCGTAATGGCTAGAGTAACATAGTTAGAATTTTTTGCTCAGAAACCATGCTATCAAAAATTACATAAATCCAGTAATAACACAGTGTACATATGTTTCAAAAACTGTGATCCTGATCCTATTGTCATTTATATAAATATGATAGAAAAAAACCTGAGATCTTCACATCAGTTCCATGGTACCATCTCCTTTTAAACTTGATTTTTACTGTTCTCTTCATTACCTGTTTCCTGCTCTCTCACTGATCCATATGGCTTCCTTCCTTTGCTAATGAAATTTAAACAGCAACAGCTGTTTAGTGTCACACTGGCCTTTCTAGGGTGGCTAGATGGGGGACATTTTCACTTCTCTCTTAATTTTTTACTTCAGCATTTAACTAAGTGCTTATTTTCATAATGCCACACCAAAAAATATGTTAATTTTCTATCCGATATATGTCTTCTAGTCACTAGGGAGTAGCCATATTTACCAAAAATATTAGTGGTTTTTCATGACCATGGAATCCTAAAATTGCCTCTTTTATGGTGCTGTCATATGCCATCTGAAGTAGGACTTCAGGGAATGTCATCAGAATAAGGCAGTTTGGCAGATGTTCAGGGGGCCACTGGAGTACCTAGAAATGCTCCATTTGAATGGCAGGATGATAAACCTTTACATTTTAATTATCAGATGTTTCAGCTCCATGGAGGATTTCCCTAGAAATTGTTAAGGCCGTCTGATATAATTGCTGTTGCCTTTTCTTTAATAAGAACATTGAGCCAGTGCTGTTGATCTGCTATTCTTATTCTTATGTGAAGCCCTTATTCCCAAGGATAACTTATACTTGTCCCATTTTCCAAGTCATTCCCTAACAATAGCACAAATTATGTAAATTTATTTTCATTAATGAATTCATTATTTATGAATTATGTAATTTTAAATGTTCATTAATTTAATTTGACCAATATGGTGTAAGTCTCGTCTTTCAGAATATAACAGTTTTACTCAATGATGTATAAACATGACTAGATATTGTATATCTTTCTTTGAAAATGTTTGACGTGGCAATCCCATCTTCAGCTTTGCATTTTTATCCCCCCTCGTTTGCCTCTACTATTCAAAGACAGGGTTTTTTTCCTCATGAATTTCACTTATAGCAATTTTAATCCAAATCAAATACTTACATATTTAAAAGCCACCCACAGCATCTTAATATGGTAGACAACAGATGGAATCGACAGTTTTAATAGGGAACAACTAACATCATCTCCCAGTCTACTCTTCTGTATTGGATTTCAAACAACTGATATCAGTTTGGACATGTATAGATATGGGGCCTGCATTTAAAGTCAGAAATTCAATCAATAGACTGTCTCTCAACAGAGTTTACAAGATTTGATCAGTTAGAAGTGACCATCTGGCCTAATCCTGGGAGTTCTGAAGTCTTGTGTAGATCTTCTTCACTAATGTAATTTTTATTTGGTTAACATTAATAAACTATAGCAAACTCTGCAGATCTCCCACTCTGGAGCTATAACTCAATTTTTGTCTTTTATATGAGTCGAGTCAAACATCTGCTTCTCTGAAGGGAGTATACATGTAAGTGTACATAGGGAGACTAGTAAGAGCAACGTGATGCACGCATGAAGCATACTAGTTTTGAAGGCATTGTTTCTGAAAAAGAATGATAAACTGTGGGCTTTTTAGAAAAAATATATAAAAATGGTAAGTTAGATTCAGAAACAAGGCAACTTGAACAACTGAAAGGAAAACCTAGTGAGTTATGCTTTTACTTTTAAAGGACACTGATTATTTATGTATTTGGTTGACAATTAAATTAATTTTCACAGATCAGGAATTGTTAATTTGGACAACAATTTTGCATTCAATACCTCTCTTGTAGGATCCCTTTCTCTAATAGGTCTTCAGACAGGACAGGTGAATATTTTACAATAAGCCTCTCATTCATTATTACGGTACTTGATTTTATTTATATCCCTCTTTTCATTCAGGAGCTCAAGACAGCATAAAATTACTCCCCCCCCCTTATTTATCCCCACAAAAATAACCTTGTGATCTGGATAGGATGGAGAAACAGTAGCACCCAAAGACACGCTATGAGTTTCTATGGCTGAGTACCAGAACATGAATTTTTTCAGTGTCAATTCAATATTTTCACTATTATTCTGTTTGAGTAGTGGTCACAGAGATCATTTTCTAAGGGGGTGGGGGTAGTGGGAGATATTACAAGGTTCTCTCTGTGTGGTGTGTGTCTGTGTAACAGTTTCATCAACTAATAAGGAATATGTGTGTTACTCATGCACACAGAAAATATGAATGACACAAAGAGTATTAGGTAATGCTCTTGATAAAAATGAAGAGAAGCAAAACTATTATCCTAAAACATTGTAGAACCCTATTGCAAGTCACCTTTCCCCCCTGAGACAGCATTGGGAATTTTCTGTTGCAATTGACTTGATGGTGATCTTGTGTCATTGCTCACAGTGTTTAAGTAGTGTTCCAATTGTTTTGGGATTGCACCCAGGGCACTATTACTCTTGGTACTATCTTTGCTTTCTTTTGCCATAGTCATTCTACTTCTATGTGCAAGTCTTTGCATTTTGTGATTTTCTCCAGTTATTATTATTATGGTTGGTCATGCAGTCAGGCAGATATTTAGAGTGGATTTGGTATTTTTACCCACCTATCCCAAGGACCTAGGACAGGCAGATGTTCTTGTTTAAAAGTACTATCACAAGATATAAGCTTTTCCAAGTAAAGCTGCCTTTTATAATTGACTGAAGGTGATTTTGTCAATGCCAATGGAGTTCAAGTGGGACTCCAGATGTTTAGGAGTTGTACCCAGGGCACCTATTTACTAGTCAAATTATACCTGGAAAAAATAGTCTACTAAAAATATAAAACTAGTATCTTGCATTTAGCTGTATTATTGAAGAAATTTGTACACTTGGGATATTGATCTGATCTTCAAAATGTACTTATTTTAAATATTTGTTTTTAATTTTTTTAGTCAATTGAAATTGAAATTGAAAAGCAGGCAAGATAGCTTCTAATGATTTAAATAGAAGGAAACATTTGGGGCAATGTTGTTCCTTAGATTGAGAATTACATTATTTTCTGTTTAATATATAAACCACACTTCTAGTTTAGACATCAGACATCAGTTTAGACAATTCCCAATACCTTCTTTTCAGTGAAAGCATAAGACAAGTTTTAGGTAAAGCATATAAAAACTGATTTATTTAGAATATTTTGATAGTATTTAGTTATATTGATTTTAATGATTTGCTTTATTTTAAATTTGATTTGAGATTTTTTTTACATCATATATCATCTAGAATTTGAGGAACAAATGGTACCTCTCATGTAGTTGGATATAGAATTGCATTGACTAAAATGTATGTAAACCATAAATACATTACATTCAGAAAAATCAAGATTTTTCTAGATACAATTGGATTGAAGAAAATCTTTAAAAAGCTAAAGGTAAAAAGGCAAGCTGAGAAAACTGGACAAGGTTCATTCTGTATGCAGATACCCCATTTACAAATCCATAAAACAATTAGCACTGAACTAATGATATTGCTTAACAACTGTATTTTTGATTAATGCATCAATAATTTAACACAGTATTTGTTTAGTCTCCCCAGCTCCCCCTATTATTTACTGGCCTTGTCATGGCTTCTCATAGCTCACATGTTTTATAAAACATTTCCCAAGCTGTTATAAGGACTAGTTTGTTTTAATGCTCCGACATAACACAGCAAGAGCTATTAACAGGCTGATTAGCATAATCCATTGTGATCTATCAGCATCTAAAAGTTCAGCTCTGCAACTGAACAGAACTGGGAAATTGCTTTGAAGATTTTATGATACAATAACTATCCATTTGATAAGCAATTAAAAATATATTCTCAGACACTAAGAGGGAGGACAATGGAACAGGAGGAATGTGGGGGTGCAGAGCAGAAGCCTCTTGCATGGAATACAGATTGCATTGCTCTTATTCCCTTGTCAGGCTGCACGTTGCTGGAGGTCTTTAAAACCCCTTGATAACTCTTTGCATGTGATTTTGACCTGCTAATCCAAGAGAGAAAGGTTATGGTGTTCTTATCCTTGATTAGGTGCATTGTTTGTTTGAAGCTCTGAAGCTCTCTACATGCCATCTGTCCTCAGTCTGCAGTGGCTCCCTGACTAGACTTTTTTATTTTGAAAAGTAGGAAAGTCTGCTTAGAAGCAAGAGCAGCTCTAGATATCTGTCTTTGTTTCTTCTCCAAGAGAAATGGCTCCTCTGGCTCCTGATTCTAGTGCTATAAACCAGTTCCCAAGGATCAGTGCATCCTTTGAAAAACACTAGTGACCCTGTACAACTTGAAAAAACCCACTGCAAGGCAGGCAGTGTCATCAGGCTATTCAACTTCATAGACTTCATACAACATTATTTATGTCTTTACCTATATTTCTAGCCTGAACTTCACTGATTTTCATCAGGACCCACCTCACCCCCCCAAAAAACACAACTTCAACATCACAAGGTGAAATGGGGCTTTCAAGAAATAGTTTATAGTCCAATGCAAAACAGAATCCCTCCTTCCGTATCCACTTGCAGCAAAATATTCAGGAGGCAAAATCAGACAAGGCTATCTTCCAACTTCTTTGGCAATAACATAGAAACACTAAATTAAATAGGTAACACAGTGCTGCCTTTTTAGAATAAACTCATCTGTTGTCTGAGACAGCCGACTCGTTTTGCTTAATGGTAGGGATGGCCCTTGAGACAAAGGCACTTGCATTCAGATAACAAGCAAGTCAACGATGTGTAGGATTTATCCATCAACACATCTGTATATTTGCACATGTATGAGACAGAATGTCACAAGCATGCAAACAAGAAACATGCCCCTCAAGTTTGCATGGTTACAGTTCATTGTCCCAAAGATCAGCTGTCAACGCAGCCAATGATGCCTTGCTACATAGCTGGAATATAAAACTTACCATACATTGCAGGGGTGGGTTCTATTTACCTTCACTACCGGTTCACAACAGGAGTGTGCGCATGTGTGCTCTTGCTTTGCTTGCATGTGGCGCTTCTGCGCATATGCAGAGCATCCATGGTGACATCTGGGTGGGTGGGCAGAGCCTCTCGCCAGTGCTACTTTTGATTCACAAGATCCAAAGCAAACCGGTAGGAACCCACCACTGATACATTGTCCTTGATTATATGATATATGATATATGATGGCGAACCTATGGCACGGGTGCCACAGGTGGCACACGGAGCCATATTGGTGGGCACCTGAGCATTGCCCCAACTCAGCTGCAGTACACATGCATGTGCCGGCCAGCTAATTTTCGGGCCTTCCAGGCCCACCAGAAGACCTCCTGGGGGATGGGGAAGGCCATTTTTGCCCTCCCCAGGCTCCTAGAAAACCTCTGGAGCATGGGAAAAGCAATAAACAGGCCATCCAGTCCCACCAGAAGTCGGCAAATGGGCAATTTTCACCCTCCCCAGGCTCCTAGAAAGCCTCTGGAGCCTGGGGAGGACAAAAAATGGGCCTACTGGGCCCACCGTGCCATCACGTGCCAAAAGCGGGGGGAGCACAGGGCACATTGAATTATGGGTGTGGGCACGCACACGAGTGACTTTATATTGACTGTTTCCTAATATGATCTGATTGCTTATTTGTACCCTATGACTATCGTTAAGTGTTGTACCTTATGATTCTTGATGAATGTATCTTTCCCTTTATGTACACTGAGAGCATATTCAACAAGACAAATTCCTTGTGTGTTTAATCACACTTGGCCAATAAAGAATTCTATTCTATTCTGTTCTGTTCTATTCTATTCTATTCTATTCTATTCTATTCTATTCTATTCTATTCTATATTCTTCTGATCCCTCTTTCTGCCTTGGAAGCTCTAGATCATCTTAAACATAGAACTCCCCACTATCTATCTATGGATGAGATAAGCACACAGGCTTCTCTTATTTTCACAAGATAATCCTTAATGAAGGATCTTATCCATGTTTACTAGGATCTGCTATTTGTCGTCTTCTGGGATGCTGTCTATACCAGCAGCAGATTGAGCAACACCTATTCCTCTGAGTCTTACTACTATTTATAGGAAACAAAATAACAGTGTGGTCAACATTGTAATAGCCACAGAACTCAGGCTACCCCTCCAGCATAGTTATAGATCCACTCCCACTGCTGCCACTCAATGTGGGATTCAGGTGCCTGTGCATCTTGGAAGGTTAGGCATCTCACACAGTTACCTTTACTGTCCAATTGGCCCACTGACTTTTCTGGATCTTAGTCCACCAAGAAAGTTGCTCTGAAAACTTTGCACTTCATCATCTTCTTTAGCTGCAATGAAGCCCCCAAATACCTGGTTGTGATTTGAGGTACATCCATTGGCCCTCCAAACCTTTCTCACCCTTCCATAATGTCCACACATCATCTTCAATACAGAAGATCATCAATCTTCTGTATTCCACCCAGTCTCACTGTCATTACAGGAAAAACACATATTAGTACTTGGCAGCAAAAACAATAATCTGCAGATGGTTAAAAGGTTTAATAAAATTACTGTAGCATAAACTTTTTATACATTAACTGGTTCATCAAATACTATTAAATTCAGTTACTTTTCTTGTAATAATTCTTCTAAGTGATTGGCGATCAGGTACAGGATGAAATGCTAGTGCCAAAAAAAAAAGAGCTCTAACTTTTAATGTTTGATTGAAAATGTAGGCAAATATTTCCTTTACACTAATTGACAAGACAGTTTTAGGTTAACTTTACAAATACCAGGATTCTAAATATTAATGAAGCAAGTCAGTGGTGTCCTCAAGTGTCTCAGAAATTTCAGACCACTAAAAAAGAAAAAGAAAAATCCAAGAAGAAACCAGCATGGTTGCACAAAGATATCACTGATAAACTGAAAGACAAAAAGGTTAAGCACAGAAAATGGAAAGAGGGACACATAACTAATGCAAAACATAGCCCGAATCTACAAAGATGAAGTCAGGAAAGCAAAGTCTCAGAATGAACAAAGACATGCAACAAAAGTCAAAGACAATAAAAAAAAGTTTCTTTCAATATATAAATAACAAGAAAAAAGTCAAGGAAACAGGCAGTCCACTAAAGAGAGAAGATAGCAAAGAAGTAACAGGCAGTAGAGAGAAAATAGAACTGGAAAAGGTGCAAAGAAGAGCAACTAAGATGATTAAAGGCCTGGAGACTAAAACATGAAGAGCAGTTGCAGGAATCGGGTATTGCCAGCGTAGAGAAAAGAAGGACAGGGTGTGGGGAACAACACATGATAGTATTTGAGAGGCTGCCACAAAGAGGAGGGGGTCAACTTATTTTCCAAAACATCACAGGGCAGGACAAGAAACAATGTATGGAAACTGATCAAGGAGAGAAGCAACCTGGAATTAAGGAGAAGAGAGAGAGAATTAAGGAGAGAGAGAGAAAGAGAGAGAGAGAGAGAGAGAGAGAGAGAGAGAGAGGCAAAATGTCCAAAAAAATCCCATCATTTGTACTAAGATTGCTATATTTGATTCTTATCTTTGGTATATTTTAAAAAGCATTGTGCTTACAGTTATTGATTTATTTTTGTGTTTATTAAGCCATGGGAAATTTTTAATAAATTAAAATAGGTTTTAAAAAAACCATAGATAGCATCTTAACTATTTAAAAAATGTCAGTATTTCTCATATTGTAAGAAGCGGCTGAAATACTGTATGTATAAGCTAGAATTCAAAAGTACAATAATTGATGAGAAATTGCCTGAATACAATGGCTAAATAGGTGATTTTCTATCTCCATCTGCTGAGGAAATAGAGTTTCATGTTCATATGACAGGAAGCCATTCCTGGCTTTCTATCTGTTTCTAACCAGTGAACTTCAAAAAGAATATATTTCAAACAACTTTGTAGCAGATAAATCAATCTCAATAGTAACTTAATTACCATGCTAAATTTCATTTCTTTGAAGAGAAAAAAGAAAATCTGATTTCATTATTACAAGTTATACCTATAGTATGGTTGTGGTCGATTTCTTCCTAACTTATTTTAAATATAAATGAGAAAAAATTAAAACCTTAATAGAGACACTCGGTATAGTTGGCTGCACTGTCTAACTATCAGTTTGATAATATATTCTTAGTTCAATAGAAATGTGAACATGGTGTACAAAGGTTGAA
>JANHFK010002045.1:114392-124806 GCA_036250565.1 Sibynophis collaris | reverse complement strand
GGGACCAGAAGAAAACCTGGAGAATCTTTTCTTATCAGAATAGAAAGTAACTTGACTAGAAGGGTTATAGCTGAATCTATAGTTTATAGCTTAAAACACAAACACAAACATTTTATGAAATCTATAAATTTATTTCTAAAAGGTAGACTAGATCTAGAAACAGATGCCACATTTGCCTAAAACTACTGTTATTAAGACTGGCTACAGTAGTAGAAACAAGATGGATCAACTCTATTATAGTGGTGCTAGGTCCAACATCAAAAAGATCAAGTTAGGAACAGATTGTCTTGGTGAAAATGTGGTCTCTATGACAGAGCACCAACTTGATAGCACATAATAAATCAGTAATAACAGAATCTTGCAAGTCTGAATATGTTTCTTCACCTTCCTTTTTATCTTCATGTGAATTTGGGTGTGGCTCTATCTGAGATATTTGCATATACTTATTCCTTCTTCTGGGCTTCTGAAATATGTATTTCCTTGTTGTTTTAGTAACACATCTTCCCTCTCTCTGTCAAGGTCCACCTCCTTACTCTCTTACTCTACAATGTCTTCAGTTCCAATTCTCCCAAACACATCCAAATATTTGCTTTCCATGTTGTTGTGAAGATTTAATGTATCAACATTATATATAAAGAGGTAATAGTAAGTATATAAAGTAATAAAGAGAATTAGAGTTTTGTGTGAGGCTGATAAAAGGTTTGGGAAGTAACCCTCTTTCCCTGATGGAAAGAGAAAATCAGAACACAAAAATGAGGAGATAGGAAGGAAGGCAAGAAGGAAATATAACTGAGAAACAGAGACAGAATGAACGTGCTTGAATATGAGGTGATGAGACACAGTGACCAGGAATGTACAGGGATTCTTCTATTTTGGCAAATCACCTAAGATAAGTCTACTCTTTCAACAATAGGCTTATGCATTCAAAATCTCAGTATTCATATAAATATATTTTGTTTATCGATAGTAGATGTTACCTTGTTCATCTACTTGGTTTTGAAATATGATATCTGGAGTAACAGATATACATACAGTTAATGCTGACAGCTTTAATCCTTTTGTAGTCAAGTTGCTTCAAATGGAGAGTGAATATGTTGGTGTAAGTTTAAAAATTAATTAGTATTGACTGTCTCATTAAGAACAGTAGTTCAAAGTGTGGATAGCTATAAAAGAAATAGAATAGCTCAGCATTTAAAAAAAATAAACAAGTAATTAAAATATAGCTTTTAAATTTCCAAAATGATTTGAAAAATAGTAAGTGAAAATCCTTTAAATAATAGCTTAAAAATCAAAGCAACCCCATATACATCAACAATTAAAACAAAATTAATTGGCAACATTGTTTAATCTTTATATACTAAGCAATCAAATGCACAGGCCGTGAGATGCATAGAAGTATATTGATTCATACAATCTGGCAATCTGAGATCAAAAAGTCTTTTTAAAATCCCTGTGGTTAATTTTTAGAGTATGTTTTGTAATTCTTCTCTGAAAGTTCATTCCCAGATGACACAATGTATGTCAAAATCAAAACCCCAAAACCTCATATAAGCTTTGGATCAGAAGAGGAATGAATTCTGTTCATCACATACATATGTGTGTGTATGTATGTCTTTCTCTCTCTGTGTGTCTGTGTGTCTGTATGCCTATGTGCATAAACATATGCAGATAAAGAGGACACATGTGGCATCCATAACTAATAAGGTTTTTTTTTTAGTAATCTGGCATGTATTAAAATAAGCTCAAACTGACTAATGAAGTTATTTCCCCATATATCAATAATACTATGGTCTTCACAGAGTAATGCACCATGTCAAGCCATTAGTAAATGATAGTTGGAGCCATCAGGCAGATGGCATTTCATTAATCATTGACTTACTATAAACATAATTGAAGTCACTCATTTCTGTTCTGAGGAAAAGGCTAAAGTATATGACTGAAGTATTAAAATGTTCAAATTAGAATATCATGTGTTGACTTGTGAGAAGGAAAATGAAGAGAAGTGACATCTATCTCCTTCGCCCTGACATTTTGCCCTCAATTCCTTCAGAATCAGAGGGCAGTAGGAAAGTTCCTTTCCAGTCTATTGTTTGTCTTGCGGTCCTGCTCCCAATGACTATTTTGTAAGAGATCCCTTTGGGACAAGTGATAATGCAGAAAATCTCTTAGGGCAGAGTAAGCCTTTGAAAACCATACCTCAGATAAATACATTCAATTCTCCAGCAGTTTGCTTGGTAGGTGGCATTATTATAATGTTCTGAATTGCTAAAATGACCCTGTGCTCTCCTTGATGTCTCTGCTTTTCTCAGTAGTCTGTTACCAACAAAATTAGTTGGTTTATTCCATTTAGACCAGTTTTGAAAGTAGTCTAAATTTATTCAGCCTCTGAGGATACTCGCAGAAAGCAAAGGGATTTAGGATCCTCAGTCCCCTCCCCGACCTTGTCTTATCTTACCTGGCCTTGTCTAATCCTTTCATGTCAGTAATTGTAACAAGTTAATCTGTGTAGAAATTTGGACAGAAGACTGTTAAATAGTAAAAAACCTAAGAGCACATCTGACATATGCAATCATCTAAGAATGTAGTGTCATTAAAAATGTAGAAGAATGACAGGAAAAAGGAAATAAAGAAAGCAGACATTTTGAAGAACTAGATGAGATGGCAAAAAATTATGATCAGAAAGTGCCACGTGGCACTCATAGCACTTGTAAATTTGTGTAAATTTGTAAATCACTTTTACTCACATATGTAATATTATCAGAATATTCCTATAATTCAAATTTGTCCAGCAATGTTAACTACAGAATATTTGGAAAAGGAGGCCGAGGAGTACAATTCCTAATTGTTTCAAAAAGTGGGAAAATATTGACTCAATTTTATTAATTATTGTTACTTGAGGTTTAGTGCAACAAGCCAAGATTCAAGGGACAAAAGTTGCCAGACACACAGGTCTGCAAATGAAATGCATGACCTTGATACTGACATCTATAGCTTCACTAGCTTTTATGCCTACCAAGCCCTTCTGAGTGCTATACAATCTTTCCAAAGCCAGCTAGATAGGGACTCACTGGTGCAGCTGGTTGGACCTTTCCCAAAGTGACTGGATCATTTATTTGCAATTAGGCATAAAAGATCAAGTTAAGTTGCAATTCTGAAAGAGTTACTACTGAAGCCTAAACATAAGAATCTAGTCAACCAATGGTCAGCACTAAATTGATGCTCGATAAGGGTTAACAGAATTTGAAGGTGGGGGTGGACATGGATCGCTTGTGGAAAAACTATGACTCTAAATCGATTATGCATTTAATGCTGCTCACCACGTCAGCTTGCCTGAAAGAGAGAGAGAGAAAATGACACAAAGTCATCGAATGTGACTTCTAGTGGTGGTTTTTGGAACTTCAGAGATTGTAGAAGTATTCTCAGAAGTTGTTTATGGATTCGGATATTTTATTAATTCATCAAAATGTAAAATACAGAAGTACAAAGAAAAATGAAAATAAGGAGAAAATAAGAGGGGAAGAGGGAAAAAAAGGGGAAAAGAAAAAGCATTGACTTCCAACTTCTATTGGTGCAGTAGCATAAGGCAGTAACATAAAACCTCAACTTTTTACTTTTATATAATAATATATACAAGCCATTTCTATAACAAAACCTATCTAATTAACAAAACCCAAAATCAAAGTTTCATTTATTCTTTATCCATTAAATCTAAGATAAACGACTCTGGTTTTATCTTTATATTCATTTACAGAATCTTCTGTATTAAGATGTGAATCCTATTCCAATATTTCTTCATTCTGTCACATGTCCACCATAAATGGTAAAAGTTCCTTCTTTACATTTATATTTCCAACATTCATTTGAGGTACTTTTATACATTATTGACAATTTAGTGTTAGATACCAATAGTATCTAGTGTTAGATGCCAAACAGTGGTGGGATTCAATTTTTTTTACTACTGGTCCTGTGGGCGTGGCTTGGTGGGCATGGTTTGGTGGAGGTGGCAGGGAAAGGATACTGTAAAATTTCCATTCCCCCCCCCCTCCAGGGGAAGGTTATTGCAAAATCCCCATTTCCTTCCGATCAGCTGGGACTTGGGAGGCAGAGAATAGATGGGGACGGGGCCAGTCAGAGATGGTATTTACCGGTTCTCTGAACTACTCAAAATTTCCACTACCAGTTCTCTAGAACTGGTTAGAACCTGCTGAATACCAACTCCCATACCAACGGTATATCATCTTATTAAAAAATTCTTTTAAATTATAATTTTAAGTGTCCACATGTTCCTCCATTGTTTGCTTTTTTCCTGACATTTATTATATTAGTCAACCTGTTTTTTCAGGCCAGATATAGTCTAGTATAAATGATCTAGTGAAAGTTTGTGAGATGAGTAAGACTAATCAGGTCCTACTAGACAATAAGTATAGAAACAGAAGTAAAACAAATTCATTCTGTCTCAGTTATTTGGTGAATTGTGATCTGTTTCACTTTGTTGTAGTTTGGAGTTTTTTGCAATAAGCCAACATTATCAAAGCAAGTTCAGGGCACAGAGCATTCATGGGAAGTAAAGCTGCTAGTCTTTACCCAAACAGGGTTCGTACAGCTTTCTGGGGTTGGGTTTATTTATGAGCAATAACCTACCTTTGAATGGAGCAATACTTCCAAGACTCACTGCTTAAACTATCTGAGACTTCTCTGTCCGTTTACTCTGTACTTGACCCTGTACATGGTGACACTTTCACAGACTTGTTAGTGGCATCTGTGCTTCAGGGTCAAAATATCAAACGTAGGCCTTGACTTCTCAGTCTTGATCTCCCTAGAGTTTTATTTTCCAAAGAATTTGGTCTACTCCTTAGAAGACAATCTGAGTCTGCGTGATTTTTTTTAATGGTTTATTCAATACTTGTTCTATTTCCTAAATTTTTGAAAACAAGTGTTCGTGAATTCTAGCTGACCAGTCTTCCTTCACATACATTGTTTACATAATTGGTAATATGCTCTTTATACTATATATGCTTTTTCCATTCACTCCAGCAAATACCTATGGAATAATAATATACATCTAAAGAAATAAATATGAAATAGCTTAAATAAAATAAATATATAATAAAAGACTTAATCCGCTGCAGAGTTTACTTATATTATTGTATACTGAAAGACAAGATGATGGCTATTGTTTCTGAACATCTATCAGCATAACTGAAGGAGGATACAATATATTTAGCTACAGCATTAAAAAGGGATACCCTAAGTTCAGAAGCATATACCTGTGATTACCAGATGGTGAGAAAGTTGAACCAGATGGACTTTTGTCTGATCTGGCAAAGAATTTCCTATGTCCAACAGTATGATTTTTATTACAAACTTATGCATAGACAAAGAATTCATGATTATAATTTGAAACAGTAATTAGAAAGTGTTATGTTACCCTTATTCATATGTTCCGTAACTCTGGATAAGGAATGCTTGGTGCATGGTAGGAACAGATAGCTGTTACATCCTTTCAATGCAGCTACATGCTCTGACACACCCCTACCAATATCTGATTAACAATAGTATGAAGGGTACTGTTTCTATCAGTATGTATATTAGGTTTCCTCTGTCAATACAAGAATATATTTTCATTTTTACCACCATATTCTTGGAAGTAATTGTTTATATAAATCAAATTTATTTATCTGAACAATTTTGTAAATTATAAATCTGTTTAAAAATGGACATAGCTTCACATTTTATACATTTCTTAGGATACTTTTTAAAAATATAGTATAGTGTAATCAATAGAATTAAAATAGGATAGGATAGGATAGGATAGGACAGGACAGGACAGGACAGAACAGTATAGAAGAGAATATCAGATAGGCATGAACTGATTTTTGGTTTTGATAATCCACACCAACCTAAAGATTTCTAATAGCAAGAAGAAATGTATATAATCTGTATTAAAAAAATGAATGTAAACATAAATTAGTTTGGTTTATTAGGTTTTCTCATTTTAATTTTTTTCTTCTCAGCTGTCAATGTATAGTTAATATGATAATAGTAGGTAAATACAACTCAGTACATAATATAAATACTTAGAATGCAGTAATATATGAAAAGCATGACAGAAGTATAACATCCCAAATCTTCTAATAACAAATTTCTCATCAATGTTTAAAAAAAGGCTGAGTTGTTACTTTTTAAAAAAAGATGAAAACAGAATTGGTAACACACACACAGAGAGAGAACCTTTGTTTTTTCAACTGTGCCCTTAAAGAATTTTGACCATTTATCAGATGCTATAATTGTAATACTGTTTAAAAGAAATATGTAATAATAATTCAGAAGAGCTATGTCAGCTTATATGATTTAAGTAACTTGGTAAGATTCCCTCCTTTCCTTTGATCTCTGCCTTCAGATTGATCCTGTGGAAGAGTCCCGGTATGCTATTGAAAGAGGTATAGCTACAGTATTTTCATACAAGGTTTCAAATTTTTGTAATACCATGCAGTTTTAATCACCATGGCATGGAGGTAACTATTGAAACAAACTAAATATTATCCAGTTAAAGAGGCTGTCTCAAAAGTGATGTGATATTCAATATCATTAATTGTTATTTTCTATCTGGCAGAAGCTCATTCCTATATTTGATGGGTTGCCATATCAGAATCCCTGGATACCTTCCTAGCATACAGAAGAAGAAAGAGCAGGGCATAGAAGGGCATTACATAGGAAAGTGAGGCTACTGCTTGAGCATACCAAAAAGAATGAACTAAAATTAATATCATGGTCTTTTCTAGTTTCTTTGTAATTTCTCATCCATCAGCTAATGGATTCAGCCAGGATGTCAGCAGGGTTTTTATTAATCACATTAGTTGCAGAGAATGGTTTACAGAAGATATGTAAAGTAGATTTGTGCAACCTGATGTTCCTCTGTGTTTAGTTTGGTTTGGTTTGGTTTCGTTTAGGCTTTTGTCTGTGTCTTTGAGTCAATGCTGATTCCTAGTGACTGCCAGAACAAGTCCCTGCAGTTTTCCTGGCAAGGTCAGAAGTGATTTGCTATTGCCTTCTTCTTTGGGCTGAGAAAGAAGGACTGGTCTGAAGTCAACCAGTTGACTTTGTGCCTAAGGTGGGACTAGAACTCAGTTGCCTGGGGTTTGTCTGATGTTTTAACCAGGACACCAAACTGGCTTTATAAATGCAGTGTATAAACTATGTTTAGTATTAAAAATCCCATAATTCTTGGCCATTTGTCATACTGGCTGATCTTTATTGGACTACAGTCTGAAAGAGATGGTGGGTTCCTTAGAAGGGACTCTGGACTTTGTTTTGAAAGGTAGGGAGTTCCTTAATCATAGTCAGAAGACAGGGCTCTTACTTTGTTCCTGATGCTCATGATCATTCGTGAACTATGCTATGTGAAGTAGCCTGATTCATTAACCTCAGAGCAACATGGTGCCTTAAAAGCTAGGCTTGGATTTTGAAGTAATTCTAACTCTTCTCTGCCATCTAGCTTTCATCGGGGTTTTCTCAAATATGCTAGCGCTTTATGTACATATGTACATACTTGCATACTTACTGATAATAAAAGTCAGAGTGGAACTAAAAAGACTTTTCAATCAGCACTATGTATTTTATTTTTTTAGGTCATTCATAGGTTAGTGTAATAATTGAATATACATACAACCCCTTTGTCCTACAGGCTGATCTTTATTGGAGTACAGTGACCAGATAATTGTTTCTGAGATAATTTCTTTGGACAATTGTTTACCACGTGTAATTTGGGGGATATTTAATGTATCTCTATTTTTTATAGCTCAAGAGCTATCTATCCAACTATCCATCCATCCATCAATCAATATATGTATGTATGTAAATTGAGGTACTAATACCACTCTATAAAGCCTTAGTAAGACCACACCTAGAATACTGCATTCAGTTTTGGTCCCCACACTATAAAAAAGATGTTAAGACTCTAGAAAGAGTGCAGAGAAGAGCTACCAAGATGATTAGGGGACTGGAGGCTAAAACATATGATGAATGGTTGCAGGAACTGGGCATGGCTAGTCTAGTGAAAAGAATGACCAGGGGAGACATGATAGCAGTGTTGCAATATTTGAGGGGCTGTCACAGAGAGGAAGGGGGGCAAGCTATTTTTCAAAGCACCTGAAGACCAGATAAGGAATAATGAATGGAAACTGAACAAGGAAAGATTCAACCTGGAAATAAGAAATTTTCTGATAGTGGAGCAATCAACCAATGGAACAACTTACCTTCAGAAGTTGTGGGAGCTTCATCAGTGGAAGCTTTCAAGAAGAGACTGGACTGCCATCTATCAGAAATGGTGTAGGGTCTGCTTGGGCAGGAGGTTGGACTAGATGATCTACAAGGTCCCTTCCTGTTAATCTGTAATCTAATCCCTAGCTAATTATTTGCCCCACCAGTAATGTTTGCCTAAAAAATCAAATCAGTATCACATTTCCAAAAGTGATATATAATCTTCCTCCATTCATTTATATATGAATTAGATGCAACACCTGTAACTATGAAGAAATACAGATCATATCTGGAATACTATGTATACTAATTGTGTTCTCTGAGTTACAGAAATTTAGGAAAATTAAGGTAGGGAATTCATTTAAAAATCAGCATACCTAAGACTGAGCTGCACATTTTGCAATGCATTAAACTAGGTAATAGTTTTGTTTAATATATCATAAAATAGGATCACAATTTTAATATTAGCCCATGTGTCAATCTTAGATTAGATTAGCCCTCCCTGTATTCATTCTTCCCTGGATGTATATCAAAGAAATTGCCAGCTAAGAAACTATAATGGATCATTATTATTAACACATTTGCTTCCTTAAGGAAGACCAAGGATTTGTTTGGAATTCAGAACAGAAAGGAAGACAGTCTGTTTGGACATCTAACATGGAAGAGATTGTGTGATGCAATTCATATTTGGATTCTAGCTCCAGCTTAGAACTAAGTAGCTATTTTAATTAACTTACCCATTGGGTAAGTTGCATTAATATCCACAAATAAAGTCATGTATTGATAATCACTGGGAAAATAATATTTTTCTTTCTTGAGAGCATATGTGGCAAACCATGGGCTTCAGTATTGTTAGAGTGAGTAATTTCCGAAGGAACAATTATGAATGACTAAAGTGCAATAGCTCCCTGAAGCATCATCACAATTTCTGCAGTGAGTGTTTAATTGCAGCCAGACTCTGTAACCTTAACATAGCCTGTGTCCTTGTCATAACCCTAGGCATGGGCTCCACTCTCCAACATATGGGAAAATTTTTCAAGCTGATTGCTCCAATCTGATTAAGGGAAGTTATGTAGCTGCCATTTATTCAGCATCTTGTTACCACACTCCCACAGCTGCTTTGCAACATATTCCTATTAAAGTCATTTTCTGCTGGCTCTTATTCCAGCATGTCTGCTGAAGTCATTGTGCATTGTGACTCTATGGATAGTTTTTGGGGAGACATCACAACTGAAAAAAGATTGTTTTATATGGTATAATTCAGAATCAAACCTGAAGTTCTGGAAAAAGATTCTTCAAATAATAAACTTGGTTCACAGTCTTATGGTTACCGTATCATCATGACTATGTTCTTTTCATGATGAAAATTAATGATGCAGACATAGGGATATAGATGTGAGAACAGGATGTTGCTTTCTCTAGGCCTTATGTTTTTGCCTCAGAAAAATGATTTGAGTGGGTGGTAGATAAGGAGTCTCTATAGATTTTCCTCCGCTAGTCGTTGCTGACTATAGGGGGCGATGCTCATCTCTGTTTCAAGGCCATTGAGCCAGTGCTGCCAGAAAACATTTCTCTCATCATGTGGCCAGCATGATATCACGAAGCACTATCTTTCAACCAGAGTGGTATCTATTTATCTAATCACATTTGCATGCTTTCAAATTCCTAGATTGGTAGGCGCTGAGGCGAGGACAGGAGTTCACCCTGTTGCGTGGTGCTCGGATCTCGAACCTGGACTGCCAGATTTCCAGCCAACAAGTGTCTTAACCATTCAGGCATCATGCCAAGGTAGCCATCTGCCATCCATCATTTCCATCTGTAGTTCCCTTTGTGATAATGTTGCAGCTCCTGCATATCAGTATATCCACCATATTTCTATATTCCATTACAGTGGAAACCAGGGGAGATGATGACCACCCATAGGTCACAGTGCTCAGTCTGAAAGGCTGTTCTTCAGAACTATAACTGTGGTTGAGAGCAGAATGTACTAATTACCATTAATACTACTAAGTATAAATAAATTATTATTATTATTATTATTAATAATAATAATAACAATAACAATAACAATAACAACAACAATAATAATAATAATAATAATAATAAAATTTATTTTGTATACCGCCCTATCTCCCTGTTGGGACTCAGGGCGGTG
>JANHFK010002045.1:11569-34167 GCA_036250565.1 Sibynophis collaris | reverse complement strand
AGTTCCTGCAACCGTTCTTCATATGTTTTAGCCTCCAGTCCCCTCATCATCTTTGTTGCTCTTCTCTGCACTCTTTCCAGAGCCTCAATATCTTTTTTTTAATATTGTGGTGACCAAAATTGGATGCAGTATTCCAAGTGTGGTCTTACTAAGGCATTATAAAGTGGTACTGACATTTCATAAGACGTTTTATCCAATACAGGTGTTGGATACAATTCTGTGAGAGGAGACTGAAGATTAAAAGCAAGTGAGTTAAGAGATGTTTTTGGAAAATCATAAAAAAGGAATATTTTGCTAATTGCCCCCACAATTATCTGAGTCTTGGTTCCCACATAGAAAATGTCCCAGGAAATGTGGAGATAAATGTTTCTTAGGACTTACTCCTCTTTGCATTTAATCATAGCATAAACATGCCATGGAAAATTCAGTGTTCTGTCCTGTCTCCATGATATTGCCTTCATCTCATCTTCTCCTATTAGTATTCTCCTATTAAGTATTCTGTAGTTGTACTGTTGGTAAAATAGTACTTTCTTTATTCTAACAATATCCATTTGCAGCCTCCAACTGAATATAATCTAAGTGTAGGGGAGTGAAGTGACTATTGTGTCTTGAAACAGAGGCAAGAGGAGCAGGATAAGGATTGATAATAGACAGAAAAAAATTGATGCTGCCTATTTAAGGATGGGGTTCATAGTACTTCCTCTCAGTAGTCGGGAAGGGCTTTGTTGATATGCTCAAGAAAAAATGATTTGTTCAACAAATCAACAACCACCAGAGAAAGAATTATCTGAGAATAGAGCATAGACGGAAGAAAATTTATGTAATCTGCATTTTCTGTTTAATTTGGGCAATCTGGACTTCATTATTCAAAGTCTTCTTTATTATTCATTATTGATGTCATTTCAATGAAAAGGAACTGAAGAGAGGTCCTACTTGTAACTCAGTTATGAAAATAGAAGGCTTTCTAGAATCATAGAGTCCTTGCTCACTTACAAAATACATGGAAATACACGTGTGTATTGTCTTCAACCTGAAGCCAGTAGTGGGTTCCTATTGATTCTGTCCGGTTCTTAGAACCGGTAGTAATTGTGGTGGGAGGCTCTGCCCATCCACCCTAACAGCAGCACAGACGCTCTGTGCATGCGCAGAAGCTTCTGCACATGCGTAGAAGCGCCGTGCTTGTGTAGAAGCGCCGTGCGCACTCCCATTGCGATCCGGTAGCGAAGGTAAGTAGAACCCACCCCTGCCCTAAGATACATATATTCTGTATTAGATATTTTTTTCATAACAGAAAAATGAATGTTTACTACAGCTAAGAAAATAGCTGCTTCAGCAGATGGAAATACAGCATATTTCTTTAATTTTTTCCAAACCATGAATAAAATGGCTATACACCTATTAGTTCCATTTGTTGAATGCAATTCCCATCGCTATCCTTTTTAAAAACTCTAATATATGAACAATTTAGTATACGACATTGACCTTACAATACATATAAAAATAACTGCAGAAGAACTGATTCTCTGGAATCTGAAATACTCTGCTTATTGTTTATATATTATTAATCTCTGGAATAATGCTTTCTGAGCATTATGTCATGACCAATTTGAGAGTGTAGCATTAATTAGATTGAATGATCTAGAAAAGTATGAACTGGGAATGTTTCACTCATAGAGTTGATTCTGATCCTAGTTAGGCGAATATTGCTTATGTCCTTGGATGAGTTTCTGCAAGCCTTTGGAGCGAACTGGTTGTTTCCTGATTCATCCAACACTTTTCTTCACTTCCTTATTATCAAAATCCATAAGAAATTTCAGGCTACATATATTATTTCTTCTTATACAATAGGAATTTTTTTTTGTATTTCTGTGTCCTCAGCATTTTCATCTAGAGTCTCTTCTGGAATGTTTCCCAAGCTTCAGTAGCATATTTTATGGCAGTATATAAGAAGGAGGAAGCATAATCAGGGTTTGAGGTCATTACCAGTTGGAGTAAGGCTTTATAAACTGATTTTCAGTCTATGCAATATGGAGTTGCTGGTAGAGGATTGAGCATATTTCAGATTATTATCACTGGAATCTCATTCTTTCTTTAAAAAAAATAGATATGAAGTATAAGAAAATTCTGTCTCTGGGATGAGTCATTGCTTTGAAAAAAAACAGGCTATAATGCATTTAATGACAGTGGGAATGTGATCCTTGTTAGATGTTTGACTTCTGGTGGCCCATTATAATTCAGACTACACTGAGCATTTGGATTTCATAAAATGTTAGTGTTACAGGGCTCTTCAAATGCTATGAAAACCTCGACTATACCGATAATGGATTCTGTCATAGTTGCTGTATATACTTTGTGATACTTTACCCTTCCTAAGGAAATGAGAAGTTACTTCTGATATATATCAGGATATACAGGTTTGTGCAAACAATGGACAATTTCCAATATCATTGTTTACTAAAAATTAAAAGGAGGATTAAGTGCTTTTCCTGAGAGCTGCCTGCATTATTCAGTATTGTATGAAAATAGAACCTTGAAATGTGTTGCCAGAGGGAAGGATTAATATTATAATTTGCTGATTAAACAAAATATTTGATGTTCCTCTGGAATCTCCCACATCTATTTTTATACATCTGTAATGATTAAAGGGAAATGCATTCAAACTTGTACTTCAAAGTCTTTAGGAGACCAAAAATATGTAGAGGCAAAAAGCCCTCTGAAATATTGGAAAAGGCATACATAGTATTATAGAGATAATTTGAGAAATGAAATGAAATAAAATTATAATGCCTTTCACTAGGTACAATTCCAGAGTATATTTTACAAGAAACATCCAAGTTTACTACATACTTATGGCTTTGCCCAACACAGCGATATCTGATTGGAAACCTGAAGCAGCAAAAGAAGAATTAACAACAAAATATTCACAACATAAGATTTAACCAAATTCAAGCAAGAATGGCTTCCATATATACAATACATCAAGGCAAATCTAAATCCAAACACAATATGGTTTCTAAGGGGTTTAAATCCATATAAATATTGCAAATCATTTGGAGTATAAAGAAGGGGGAAATGAACCATATCTATTTTTCCAAGAAGTTCTTTTTCTATGTTTCTTCTAAAATTTATAAACAGTAATAAATAATATTAGAATGGAGACTTAGTGTTAAGCTTAACGTTAAAAAAAAACCTGTTTATACACCAGGCTAAATATTAAATATCAAACTGTACCCACACATTTATTCGGATCCTATCATGACACCTGGCTCTTTCCTGGAAATGGCCATGTAGGGTTTGGCAGGTAAGGCAGTAGGATAGTGGCAGGTTTGATGAGGAACCAGTAGTTCACATGGAATTAAGTTAAACAACACAAAAATAGATGGACAGGGAAGTGTGAGGTTTGGTAAGATGAAAGATGAGGATTGTGTGGGTTTGTTGGGACAGATGAGTGAAAATATACAGAAAGGGATTCAGAGAAAGCTACAGGGTGGAGCCTGCAGGGTAAAATGCTGACGTTCTCAATCCTCCCTTCCCAGAAGTCATTTTGGAGTATACATTCTAGCCAGTAGTGGGTTCCTACCAGTTCTGTCTGGTTCTTAGAACTGGTAGTAAATGTGGTGGGAGGCTCCGCCCACCTGCCTGGACGTCAACACAGATGCTCTGCGCATGGGTGGAAACTCCGCGAGTGCGAAGGTAAGTAGAACCCACCCCTGACTCTAGCTCTCTTGCCTCCTGCCTCCTTTGTGTTGATAATCTGGCTGCCATCACTTATTTTTAAAGAAGTGCCTCCTTTCTCTGACCTTGGCATGTGAGAGAGTTAGGTTTCCCACACTTTGCGTTACTTACTGGCAATTTAAAAGGGGGAAAAGTTAGACAAATGAAATAATGTAATCTCCATGGCCTTCTAGCATTAAACTGTGTGGCCAGAGAAATAAATTTCCTCTCCCCTTCCTTCTTTATGGGGAGACAGATCAATCTCACAAGAGATAAACACAATCAAATTTTATTTAAAAATGGAGAAAATAGAGTGTAAGAGTTTCTTTTTTAACATTAACTAGTTCTATGCAAAACTATCAGTGCCCAAAGAAATAAAAATACAGGACTCCTTAATCAGCAGATCCTTTAAAAAAAACCCTCCACTCTAAAAGTATCCAGGAAAATACTTGTTACCAAGAAGCAGTTACCAAGAAGATACGGTTTAACTTCTATTTTGAAGCAACTTTGATGGAAAGAAGTGCTAATTTCCATAAAACACTTATAGACTGAGATTGTAGAGAAGTCAATAGCAAAGACAAAATACCAGATCTTAAACACATTTCAACATTTCTAGCTAAATATTTTTTCACTTAGTCTTTCAAAAGTAGATGTGCTTCTCAAACAAATTTCCCTCAGTTTCAGGTTCTTCCTGGATGTTTCTCCAAATCCCTAAGGATTCTAGTAAGTTAATTCTGGGGTTGACAGGAAAATGAGATGAATCCTATTTCTCTTCTTAGCTTCCATTCCCAACTTCTACTTTTGTTTGAAAAAGACAGACTGTTTTCCTTTCTAGCAGAAATGGAAGGAGTTGTGTAATCTGATTTTGTACATGATCCTGGGCATGCAACTGTCTCTTGTGCAACTGTAGATTCCATGTGTGTGAGGAGTGAACTTGAAATGACAATTGAATGGGTTTGGCTGTCCAGTAAACTCTGGATAGGAGCTTGGCTGTCATTCATTAATAGGACATGATTTAGAACATGGATGATTTATATATGTAATATTGTTGATTATATATGGATTATTGTTGGTAGACTTTTAACCTACAGTATGTACGCTGCGTAGACTCATTTTTGAGATGGGTGGCCTTATAAAGTATTTAAGTTAATAGATTTCTTACCATTCTGAGCTGTTGCTTCGATGACTGCAATCTACATATGGGTTGTGAGAAAGTAAATTTAAAAAAGGCAAAGAATGGCCATATAGTTTGGGATTCTTTGATCTTGTTTTGTGTTCTGTGCACAGAAACAAGTGTTTAAATGGCTTTGTATTTTAGTGAACTTCATGTTTCACTACTTCACCCCCAAGTCAGTAAGGCTGTAAAATGACCCTTAGCCCCACATGTACAGCATTTCTTTACAAAATAAGCAGTAGGTTGTTTATCTTCCAGATGTTGTTCTTCTTTTCTCAGCTGTTGTCTGTCCTTTCGTCTTCTTGACTCTTCTATTAAGCTCCCTGTTATGTTAGTCAATGTCATTTCTTCCTTGTCTAACACTTCAAGCGAAGATACATAGTCATCGTAGGAGTCATCTAAAGATGAAAGAATTGTGTAGACCTGATGTAGTTCTGAGAAAAGCAGCTCCTTCTCAAGAAGTTCTTGAGAATTCTCTTCATGTACTCTAAATGAGCAATCATATATCCTCCCTTAAGGAGACGGGCTCTAAAAAGTTTCCGTGTTAGATTTATATGAGATCCAACACTGTCCCTAACATAGAGTTTCTTCAGGTCTCCCAGCACCTGGCAGCAGATTCCACACCACGAACATGCACGAGCTGTGAATCGCCAAGAGTCAATCCGATAAGGCACAGAGCCCTCTCATTATCTCTGTTAAAATTGTCTAGCTTCTTCTTGTCATCAGCATTCGATGAATCCAAGCCAGCTACAACCGGTGGATTAACAACAGCATTCCATAGTCCTTCTCTCCTCAGTAGTAAACTGCACTTGGTGGACCAGGTAATGTAGTTGGTGCCATCCAACTGGGTAATCATTGCTAAACTGGACATCTGTTCTTGTGCCATCTTTACAGTAATCATATATACACCACAATAAGCTTTTTGTCTAATGACACTCACAGTTCACGCTAGCCACCTCTGACACTGGGCCTGGGCCCATAACCAATGTTAGGTCACAACAGAGTATCCTTGTTTACAAGGATTTAAGCAAGCAAAGAAACGTGTGCAAGGGGTAATAGTGAACAAGAGATAGTCACCCGAAGAGGGGAAAAAAAATGGGTATAAAATAGGTTTTATAAACAAGAGTCAGCACATTCCAATATCCAGTTCAATCAACAGTCCAAAAAGTCATACACAATAATTCAGTCAATCCTCATCCCAGTAAACAATAATTAGCAAACTAACCAGGATGTAACACAGCAGTAAATCAGCAATAAACATTGGTGAGAGTAATCAGAGAGAGCACGAGAATCATGCTCTCTAGCTTCCTCTTTATAGTAATGCTGTTCCCTTCATCCAATCAGAGTCATAATACAATTAACTGCAGTGAGTCATCGCAGTTTACATCCATAGTGACTCAGCAAACATTAAAGTTTATATATATTGGAAACCAACCGTTAGTTCTTAAAGTAACACTAACAGTACTTGTGATGAAGATTGGAAGTTACTTCTTTAAATAATTCTTTTCTTCTTTCCTTATTTTTTCCTTTCTCTTTTGTTTGCACTTTTTCTTCTATTTTTTTTCTGAATTTAGTTTGCAATGTCAATATAATTAAAATTTCCATTAATATATATATATTTTTTAAAAACTATATTTCCTTTAAGACAGATCATATGTCATCACCTTTCCACTACTGCCTTCTTATCTCTTGGAAGCAAAATTTTCATAAATCTAGTTGGCTTTAGTTCAGTCATGAATTAAACTAATTCATTGCAAAAATGAAACTGTGGTGTTGATTACTATGTGGGAATAATAGGAACTGTTGACAAGCAAACAGGAAAATATGCTGATGACAACACTGGAAAGAGGCTAGAAGAAAGGAGCCCACATTGGAATGACTTATCTCCTTGTCTGTTAAAGGCACTTAATATGTGATGGTTTGCCCTGTGTCTTGGGGTATGTGAGTTGGCTGACAGTCAGCTTCCACATTCTAATAGCACAAAACTATCCCAATTGAACATATTTGAGGATGCAATTTCCATAATGTGGGGAACCAGCTTTGACAAACATGTACTTACTATAATTGAAGTATTACGAAAATCAGGACATGCAGAAGAATCTCAAATTCCCAGTGTTTAAATGTCACAAAACCATTCATTGAGAAATCCATATTATCTTCATGAACAGGATTGCAAAATAGAATGACATAAACAATTTTATACAGGGAAGCTCTAAAAAAAGATGAGGTACCAGTTGACAAATGTGAATATTTTATTCATAAGATTACAAACGTAAAAAATATTTTCATGGAAGATTGAAGCAACATGGGAGCTGTAATGATAGAGTTTTAACACTCTTGATTTCTACCCTTAATAGACCAGAAATTATTGCTTCTTGCGTTATTAATTTTAAGTAAAATTTTAACTTAATTATAAGCATGTATATACATATAAGCAATAACTCTGTATATTTATGCAATATATCCCCCAAAAGATGCTTTTTCTGAGAGATTTGTATTTCAAATACCACGTTTCCCCTGTCCTATATTTTTTTTTTAACCCTGAAATAAGCATTTGGCTTTATTTTCAGTGAGGTCTTATTATTTTGGGGTGCGTGGATCAAGATGGGACTACCTGATTTCCAGCTCTGTCTCCCTAACCCTAACCAGAGGAAATGGCAGGAACCGGCTGCGTATGTGGTTAAATATTTTCGGGGAGGGCTTATTTGGGGGTGGAGTTATTTTAGCACATGCGCTCAAAAGCCCAATTGGGCTTATTATCAGGGGATGTCTTATTTTCAGGAAACAGGCTATCAGCTCCAGTACATATTAAATAAGAAGGTTATGGTTAATATATGGAAACATTATTAGAATTTAATCATGCTATGGGGACTATTTCTAATAAGTGCTTAAATACAGCAGGTTTAACATGCACAAATTGTTGCAGCAGCTTAGTTTCCTAATGACATTTTGTCTACTTGATTGATCAAGCTTTAATAAGTAGAGTGCACTAGCTTAGCATTTGACCAAATATCTGTCCTTCTGTATGAGTTACACTGCAGGCTTCCAGCTAACATATCATAAGCTATAATAAAAGTATGCTTTCTATGTCATGCAAATATTGTTTTTCATATGTCGACATTAACACATTGAAAGTCTGTAAAAGATGGTGTGTCTCTTTTTAAAGGTACTTTTCGGTCCTGTAAGTGAACAAAATTAGTTACAAAGGAAATTGTCAGAGTTGATATTCCTGACACAGCTTTTCTGGCAGTTAACTTCTTATGCTAGCACATCTAAGGTGGAATATTACCAATGCCCTAAATCTCAGAAAGTTTCTGGTTCTCTTGTCTATTTAGATTTTTGGCCTGTGGCCTTGACTGAAAGAAGAATTGAAACGGGGGATATGCTCTCTTTTAAATGGGGATTTCTGGCAAGGCTCTACGAAAAGAGAGAGACACAGAGATCTAAAATATTTGTTCTCTGTTCTCTGTTAAAGTTCTAAGGTGACGTTTGGCCCTTGATGCTGTAAGTTGAGCTTGACAGTCTTTGAAACACTGAAATAAGTGCACATTGGAAAGACAGGCCTTATTCATTTTGATGCACAGAAGATATTTTGCTTTTCTGTGATCAAAACTGACTATAGCCAAAAACTAATCTGATGATAAGCAGCCTACCAGATCATCATTTTTACTGAACAGAAGATTTTCTAAGCATTGAAATATGCTTCTTGGTTATTGCTACCAGAGACAGCTTTTTAAAAGGTTATTTTTCCTTTTTGATATTATTGAGAATAATGTTTTAATACCATTCTCACTGCCACCATGAATGTGTGATGATATTTTAGTTTCTTAGATGTTAGCAATCTATTTCTAAACATACTTGGGGCAGCAAATAGTACAGAAATATATAACTTGCAGATACCATGCAAATTATGTCTGATGGTACCCTAAATCCACTAGGGCTGAATATACAATGAAATTTTACCAATTTTGCTGACTTGTGAAATATAAATAGGGAGTATTGTCAGCTGGGGAATTCTGGGAGTTGAAGTCCATACATCTTAAATCTGCTGAGGTGGACACTATTCTAGGGAAAGGAAGTTTTAGAAATAGTTACCACAAATAAAGCTGTCACTCTGAAGTTCCAGGAAAAGGGACTTCTTTAGATAATTATTTTAATAAATCAGTTAGTCTGTTTCTTTAGAATTTTTTTATTTAAAATGAAAGTACATGAAAGTGTTGATTTCAATCATCTAAATAAAGGTATCCTAGGTAAATGATATAAATCACAATGAATTTTAGAACATTAAAATTAAAATATGACTTTGGATACAACACCCTTGTTTATTATTGGGTTCGGGTGGGGATTTACACATGGAATTCATGTAGTAGAATTCAAAGTCACTAAATAGATATCTATTAAATTGAGGTTATATGGCATATTTTATATGTACTTGTGGGTGTGGATATGCCTGATTACCTGCCTGCCTATCTGTATGGGAGCAAGTTCCAATAATGAATGTGTGCATATGGGGGTATTTGTATGAGTCGTGTGTGTGTGAGAGAGAGAGAGGGAGAGAGAGAGGGAGGGAGGAAGAATCATATATCTACACAGTCAATTATGGAATAAACTAGTACATGCCTGAATCATAGAACTATAGAAAAATAGCAGTCATTTCTGTACAATAAATATGACTCAAAATACTGAAATACCTATTTAGGTTGCCTGCTTTCAAAAAGGACCTGAATGCCATTGATGAATTCCAGTAGACTTCTGTTTCCTTTGATGTCTTCCAAAAACAGGTGCAGAGAGTGAAAGTAATTTTCTTCCCAATTTTTCCTTCACATGGCATGCCTTTCCTCTTACTCTGGCACTCTTCAAGAGTTGCCAGATGGCATATCCCCTAAGCAACTGCTCTCAAGAGCTTATTTGGCACTGCTGTCACTCCTTATCCAAGGAAAAGCCCTCTGAGATAAAGGGAGTCTTGCAACAGAAAATTCCTCTATCCCCCAATATTTAGGCATCAAAAAAGTCTCTGCTGTTTGCTAAATGTTTATGTCCTAATAACAATACAAAAACATCATCAAGAATCAAAATCATATATCACACTATATATCAGAACTATCTTTTCCTATTTATCTGGGACTTTATCCTTACTTAGCATTTTCCTCTTTTATAAACATGATTTTGGATTTTTGCTCTTGCTCTGGTCAGTTTCAATTTTACTACAATTTTATGAAGCAAGGTTTGTATGTCAGTAAAGTATGTCACATCCAAGTTAAGTCCTCTTGTAAGATCAAACAAATATGACATCTAAACCATCATCATAATGTTTTGTGAATTCCCAAGCTTTTTCTCTTTAGCAAAGTTTCTTAATTAGGAGGGATGGAGAGCAATTCCTTCCTAATGATCAAGTTTTCAAAAGTATAAAATCTTTCAAAAGAAAGTTTGGTTTCCTGATTGCAATGACCCAAACCTTTCATTGGGAATATTATGGCATGGGAAAATTGGAAGCTTGGTCACTATAAGACAAAACTGGTGCCAGACAGTAAAGGAATAACTGCTACACTGATTGCATTAATCAGGCAAGTATAGCCATTGAGATTTCTAGAGACAAGTAGATTTTTATTTATTTTTTTAGAAATAAGTCATATAACGCTCTGGAGCTTTATAAAGAAAGAATGTACACACCATAAGTTCTCCACATCTATAGCATCTTCCTAGGTTAAAAAAACATAACCCTGTATGTGCCCTCATCATTTTGTGTGAGTAGCTCTCTCAGTTGCCAGATAATATGAAGGGAAAGGAGATGGGGAAGAGCAAGTACAATTACAGAAAATCACTATTGAGGAATAATAGCAATAGCAATAGCACTTAGACTTACATATAATTTCATAGTGCTTTACAGCACTCTCTAAGTGGATTACAGAGTCAAAATATTGCCCCCAACAATCTGGGTCCTCATTTTACCAATCTCAGAAGGATGGAAAGCTGAGTCAACTTTAAGCCCATCAGAATTGAGCTCCAAACTATAAACAGTTAGGTTACAATACTTATTCTAACCACTGCACTAAATATATCAAAGAGTGGGACCAAAGAGAAAGCCTGATCATAATTCAGGTATGCCAACTATTGAAGCTGATACTAATAGAAGAGGATATTTGCAGCTCAGTGTTGGACTGTCCTTGGTTGAAGTTTGTTGAAGCTGAGCTGAACAGAATCATCATGCTATGCCTTGACTAAGCCTTAATAACTCTATCATATATATATGGGTAGATTGATTTATGGAAGCTAGAATTGTGCAAGAATGTATGCAGACAAACTAGCTATCGTAGAATCATGGCTGCTCATTAGTATCACTATATGTATAGGATTATCAGTTTTTATCTGATCTCTACTTAATGTGGATTGGACAACATGTGGTCCTTCAGATGTTTCCTAAAGTACAAGTTTTAATATTCCTTATCCCAACCAAGCTGATTATAGCTGCTTCCCAAACTTAGTGAGCATTTATATTCATTTATTTAGGATAGATATTTAATATCTATAATAAAAGGAAATGCCTAAATTCTTATTTTTACATTAAATCTAAATATCTGTTAAAGGAAAAGTGTAGAAGAAAATCCATGCATAACATACAGTCCTAAAAAAATACTTGTAACAAGTATATGTAATAGATTAGAAAGTATGAAAAGTCCTAAAATACATACAAATATGTTTGACTTGTGAGATAAAAATTGACTGAAGAAACTTAAAAGCTAAAGAGAGAGAGAAAGAAAGAAAGAAAGAGAGAGAGAGAGAGAGAGAGAGAGAGAGAGAGAGAGAGAGAAACTGAGTATCACTGAAACTGACAACTTTCTAGCAAAGATTCATTTTCAAGAGAAATTATGCTATATTTTAGGCATTTTTAAAGAAATCGCAGTGGACTTTTTCTCCAGATATTTGGCTTGGGTTATATCAAACTTGGATACAGGCTGATTCAAGCACAGTCCAGTTTGAATCATTTCTAGTTGGTGCATGTACATAGTTATTTTGATGACAGGATAGGTCTATGAAGCATTTTCATTATACAGTAAGTTGCATTTTGTATCTAAATTGTGTTTTGTCATATAAAAATGGGAGTTTTTATTAAAGATTTGCAAACTAAATTCTTAACAGTTTTGTTATAAAATAATTATCAGTCATGTCAAATCACAAGACGTTTAAGAACTAATGTTAGATTCCTCAGTGTATTCTAAGTACCTCCCATGTATTCTCTTAAGATTTCACACACAGAATTATATTTAGGTCATTTGACAATATTTAGTTCAAGCATTAAAGAAATTCCACTATAGTTTCATTTCTTCTCCTTATGAAAGTTCTTTGATATAGAACACTGATTCAGAATCTTTTGGGAATTTAGGGGACATTCCCTATAGCAGGGGTGTCAAACTCAAGGCCCGGAGGTTGGATTTGGTGCTTAGATCTGGCCTGTGGGGCTGCCCTGGAAACAGAGAATGACCATCCAGCAGTGCCTCCGCCAGTGAAAACGGAGCTCAGGAGGGCTGCGTGCGGCCTTCCCAAGCTCTGTTTTTGCTGTCAGAGGATTGCAGGTGGCCGTCGCAGCTGAAAACGGAGCTTGGGAGCCCATTTTCACTGGAAGAGCACTCAGGCCACCACAGGTACCCGACATGAGTGACATGAAGCTGGTCACACCCATCCCATCCACGTCCACCTTATGCGCACAACCCTTATGTGGCCCTCAATGAAATCAAGTTTGACACCTCTGCCCTATAGTGTTTCCATACCTTCAATTATGTTTAAGAGATATATCAAATGAAAGGGAAAATGTAACTGTTTCTGCACCAGCTGAGATTAGTTTACTGATTGTCATCTCTAATGACCAAATATCTAAAGCTTTCATGCAGAATAACAGGATATTGGGTACACATAGTGAATATTCCTAACAGGAATGTCCTGATATGGCATCAACATGTATCTACATCCACTGGAAGGCAAGTCAAATGGTATCCTTTTTAAATGTGAGCCATCCACTAGGGATAAGTTCACAGCCTCAACAATAAACAATAAACTATCCAGAATCATATCTAGTTGATAATGGAATGGCAACTTGGTTATAATCAACTTATCAAGCTGATAATGAAAGTAAAGAAAAAAACAAAAAAAACCACCAGGACAGAACTACCAGCCAAGAACAAATCCATTGTTAGTCAAGGAAAAAATAAGCAAATGCATTGTTCAAGAAATAAAAAGTTCATGGGCAAATAACTTCCAAATATCTTTTTCTAGCTTTTAGAAGGGAACAATTTACCACAAACTGTGAGGCCCACTACCATGCGAAGAATGAGCTTTGATCCACAATTTTCAAGCAATCTCAGCATCAGAGGCCTTAGGGACCAGGCCTTATTCTCAGCCTGTATTTAATCTTCCTCTTCTGATCAGGAATTACCAAGAGGAAGTATGATGGTGGGAATAATCTGTTTTCTAGCGTGGTATCCAGCCATCAGACTAGTTTCAGGCAGCCTTCAGATTGATTTTAAAACTTCTGCTGCAAAAAAATCAGTTCCTTACTCTAGCAGTTATCTCTTTCTACCAGTCTGCTGTATTGGGAAAGGGCAAAAGGATGGAATGAAGAAAATAGACGCAAGAAAGAAGAAATAAAGGGAATGCCAGAAAAAGATCTTGTTTTATCCACATTTATCTATAGTTGTGACCATCACTTGCTTTTGGATCCATTGCATGTAGCCCACTCTAGCATGTCATTCCCAAATGAAAAAGAAAAAGCCACTCTTTTGAGATAAGGGTCACATAAACATAACATTTACAGTAGCCAATTTTATGTAAAACTTAATTCATCTGAACTTATTCTTCCGTATCACTGTTGCTGCTTACAACTGCAGTGCTTCTTTGTTCCTCAAGACCATAATTTAAATTGTAAAAATGTTAAATCTTAATTATCAAATATATATTAAATTATGAATTTGGTTTTTTATTGACTTGAAAGTTACCAACTCATTATAAAGCCCCAGAGACAACAAAAGTTTAAGACACAATTTCTTTTGTTTAATTTTTTTTCAGACACTGAAGGACACAGATGCCATTAAATGCTTCTTCTTTTTTTTGTTCCAATAGAAGAGAACATAATGTAGTTTAAGGTAGAAATATGGTGTTCTCTGAGCCTGGTTGTAGGGAGCAACCATATTAACCAGCACCAAGGATGTTACCTAGTTGCATGGAAGCAAACAACAAAGTTCAGAGAGCATCAAGGACTCCTACTTTTTGCATACTTTTTCAGGGACTGCCTCCATGAACATTGACAGGTTTGATGTTAAATTTCAGTATTGTCATCTTGAGATGAATATAGATTGCAAAATAAAACCAGAGACCTGCATCAGGTACAGAGACTGTGGACCACTTCTTTTAATAATGTCCATGAAATGCTAGGAATTAGAAATGTGTTTGTAATAGCACAGTGATGGCGAACCTTTTTGGCACCATGCATGCATCTGGACCACAATCAGGAAGAGGAGCTACCCAGGTGCATGCATGCGCCCGAAAATGAACTTCTGGTTTCAGGTACTGAACTTCCAATTTCAGCCAGCTACTCTTCTGGGATTCTGGCGCTCATGCGTACATGATGATCAGCTGGCCAGCATGCATGCTCATGCAGGAAAACAGAAGACCAAGTAGACGATCTCCTAGTTTCTGGCACTGCCACATGGAAAAAGGCCAGCTGATCATTATGCGCACATACGCTCCAGAAACCTGGAAGAGGAATGGGTGATGCAGCATGTGCCTGGTGACATGGCTCTGCATGCAACTTCGGGCATTCATGTCATAGGTTTGCCATCATGGTAATAGCATTAGAAAGTAAGAGAAACTTAACTATGTGGCATGGACAGTTTTCTTCTTCTAAATTCTAAAATATCTGAACATATATTTTATTTCTGTTCTTTTAAGCAACATAATTGAACCTCCTATACAATTTATAATAAAAAACCAAATGCAAATAGTACATATTAGAATAGAACATGTGTTAAGATAGAAATGAATTTTATGCATTGGCCAACTCAGGTCAATGTTGTTTATATCTTAGGATATATGTTGTATCAGTTTGAATAAGAAACAGTGTTCTCATTTCCTATACAGTTTGGATGAATGACCATATTATAGGAAAACTGCCTGGAGCTAATTCCTTTTTCAGAAATGTGCAAAATAATAGGAATTTTCATGGATGTATTGTATGTAATTTTGCATCAATGCAGGATAAAATAAAGACATGAGTGATTGTGGCAGATTACTGAGTCCATAGATAGGCTAAATTAGCAGTAGCTTTTCTTTCTGTAAGGATCACTGAAGGGTTTTTTTTCATATTCTTAATAGTATCTAATCTCTAGGCTTTATAAACTAGATCAGTTTTTCTGAACCTTAGCAGCTTTAAGATATGTGGACTTCAATTCTTAGAATGATGAATGGGGTATTCTGAGAATTGAAGTCCTCCCATCTTAAAGTTGCCAAAGTTGAGAAACACTGATCTAGATGTTTCCTCTGTGGACATGGTAGAAAAGAGAAAGAAAAAGAAAGCACCTTTGAGACAACCATGACCTGGATGACTGAGATTCTCTATAGACATATATGCATAGTAGAAAACAAACATGATAAAATAAACAGCACACCAGGAGACTGCTTATTATCTCAGGAGGAAATATTTTCTTGTATCGTTTTCTTACAATTGCCGTAGAGCTGTTTGTGACCTACCATCAAATTATTTTAAGTTGGAGACAGAAAGGATCCATATTTATTTTTGTTGAGTAAACTTCTAATACCACAGTTATACAGTAGATAGTAAATGGTAGCAATAGCCATTGCAAAATCAGTTCCTTAACTATTTTACTATCATCATTTTGTTCTGACATCCTGTAGGACTGTAGGAAAACACACAGCTCTTGACATAGTTGCCATGCAGACCTAATCTTCATAAATGCCAGGTTGTCAGTCTCATTGGGTCTAAAGCAACCAAAATAGAAGTTGCTTTTTAATGCAATCCCAGAGTCAATTAAAATACAGTAATGCTGACATTTGCAGAATATAGATTGATCAAAGTGAAGAATGCCCATACAGCTTCTGACATAGAAACAGTGTGTTTGGTGGCAGAGTGACACAGTGTAACAGGTCAGGTAATTATGAGAAAATCTATGATGTATCTGTTGCAATTGCTTAGCTTCTTCCCATTATCAGAGCCATCAAACAGAACACCACTCTCAGTTCTCCTGATGGGTAAAGTGAGTGACACCCTTGGTCTCCTGATACAGAAGACATCTCAGGAGCTGCTGAATTAATTTGACAGTAAATAGGTGATAGCAACTGCTGTCTTTTTCATACTTATTATTATTTTTAATTACACCATGACGTATTTTGGCACTTTGGAGAAAAGCTGTAAAAGCCGGTCTCCATGATTAACAATTTACCCTTCTATCCTGCATAGAGACAGAAACACACAAACACAACAGCCAGAGTTTTTAATCTCTTCTAGACTAGCTTCTATATTGTTTACTTGATTATTATTTTGTATGCAGAAAATGTCATGTTGTTGTCTGAGGATCTGAATAATTTGCAGGAAATATTAGGCAGATTGTGTGGTACAACAAGAGTATAGCTGTAAAATTAATGCATCAAAATCACAGCTAGTTGTATCTGAAATAATAATGAAAAGAGGGATTACAAGTTATCTATAAATGGCAAATAAGAAGGTGGAAGATGATTGTAGATTATTCATTGCAGATGAAAAATGATGGGATATATATATATTAGAGTGAATATGTCAAAATAAAAAAAAATCATAAAACTAAGTTAAACGTTATGAGAGTGGGCAATGTTGAAGTCTGTGTGATAATATTTATTTAATTTATGTTTGTTTATTTTGTTTATTTATTTATTTCTGGACTGCCCATTTCCCTCAAAGATACGAAATACAAGATCAAGAGTGTATAGGTACTGAATGATTTTATTTATTTATTTTTACCTTTGAGTCAATCTTAACTCCTGGCAACTGCTTGGACAAGTTCCTACAACTTTCTTGACAAGATTTTTGGGAAGTGACTTAGCTTTGTCAGTTCATAGTCTCCCACTTTCTAGTGTAGAAACCACTATACCAAACTAGCTGTATTGAGAGCCGTGGTGGCAGTGGTTAGCATGCAGTACTACAGGCTACCTTTGCTGCCTCCTGCCTGCCTGCCTGCAATTTGGCAGTTCGACTCTCACCAGGCTCAAGGGTTACTCAGCTGTTCATCCTTCTGAGGCTGGTAAAATGAGGACCCAGATTGTTGGGGGCAATAACTGACTCTGTAACCCCTTAAAGAGGGCTGAAAAGCACTGTAAAGCAGTATATACAAGTCTAAGTGCTATTGCTATTGAATAAATATAGCTTGCATGCAAAAGCAAATGACCAAAGTGAAAGCTCTATGCTGGGGTTGTTTGATCCTATAAATGAAATGACAACTTATATTTTGTAGGATCAGATGAGGTGGAGACTGAGAAAATTATATATGGAGTTGATGAGATTATGAAAAAGTGGAAGATGAGTAATTTAAAGAACAAAGGCTGATGTACGAATTGGGTTATGAAAACAGTAGAAGCAAAGCTGTCCAGGGGAGTTGCAAGGTGTCACATAATGAAAATGTGCCACACAGTAAGCTTCACTCCTTTTCATTGTGAAGAAACACCATGTACAAATGGGTTACAGTTTGCGTTGCAACAGCATTATGCTGCTTTCATCCTTTTGACAAAAGTTCATATACAATACTGTCAATGCCGCTGGAAAAAGCAAACAAGATTTACAAGAACAAAATGTATGGAGAGGTATACCAAGCAGTGTTGGGGTAAATCTCTATCTCATGTTTCCAATTTTTTGCTTATTATTTCTTACTTATTTATGTGATGAATGTATATTGATATATGACAACTATATGAAAGCAAATATTTGATTCCCTTATCAATACGGGATAAACCATACTCAGTACTTCATATCTTCAAAATAATTAAGGAATTATTGATATTTAAATCTTTATTTATTCAAATAAAATGAAATTGGGCAAACATTTGGCTTATTGTTTGCACATATTGAAAAGGTGGTTTATTTTCTTCTCACTGTTGTAGTATAAATGTTATAATATTTCCATGTACATTCCCAAACAGCCCTCTCAAGAATATTAATTTCAGTTTTCTTTATTAAATTCTTAGGTAGTTCCATTTATCCTTCTTTCCTAAATTATTGTAATTGCAATAATAAATTAGGCATATAAAAGACATCAATCAAAATAATTTTAATCTGCACCAGAGGACAATACAAATATGATTCTAATTTTGTATTTTAGTATTGGAAACAATTCCATGAACATTACATAAATTAATCTGATTTTTGAAACACCATAAAAAATCCAGAGTGTTATAAGTATTTTAGAAAAATAATAATGCCCAGATACAAATATATTTATATTCTTACAAATATGAATTCAGTTAACAATGTAAGAAGGTGATAATATCTATTGACAAAACATTCAGTGGGAATGTTTACATGGATGATTTAAAATGCCACCAAGTATGGCTTGATCACAGTTATCATTTCTCAAAATTGAATACTTAGTAGGTCTGGAGGTGATGAATTATGTTCTAGTTTGTGATATCTCAGGAATTTAGATAATGCTGCCTGAAACTTCTAAGATGAAGAATAGCTCTTGTAATGCTATGAGTTCTAGAACTCTCTCTCAATAATGCCATGTTTTTGTTGGGAACCTGCCACTTAGGCTGGAAATGGGATCAGGTGTGGGGTTAGTTTAGGGTCTTTGTGCAAGATCCCTAAAACTTATCTAATCTGTACCCAGGGGAAAGCTAGAAGACTGAAAAGATTCTTGTAATATAGGTAGAGATCAATAAAGTTACTTTCTTCAGTTATTCAGAACTGGTTCCGGTTTTTCTTTTTCAATACATTCAAAACCCAAGACTCTTATTATTCAGAAACTTTGGTCCCATTTTTCACTTTAATATTCTTTTTACCTTTAGTCATACTGCTTTTTATGATTAATGGGTGTGCGTGAGAGAGAGAGAGATTATGTTAAATGAAACCATATTCCATCTCAAACTACTAGGGCTAGATTTTCACCTATCACAAATTTTCTTTCTTTCATAACCCTATTCCTGGATGAATTAAAATGAGCTATGGCTCAGTTTCTAAGATGTTTTTCATGTATTTTTCGTGTTGTTCTTTTCATAGCTTGTGTTGGTTGTGCTGTAGTGGATTGACCGGTCAGGTACTTTTTGATAAAGTTTCAGGAGTATGGACCATTTGGTTAGTGTGGACTGTTTTTCAATAGACTGGAACTAAATTGAAAATTGCGTATTAGTAGATCAAATTTGTGATAATAAGCTAGCTGACACAAATGTTTCAATGGATTTCTCTGAATACTTTTCCACATGAGTTGTTTATTTAGAACACAACTAGAACTTTCTATCAATGCATATGCCAGTTCCTAGCAAAACTTTCTGATCATGGTGGCACAATACATTTCTTGATTTTTGAATTATGGAAATTGAAATTCATGGAAAGCATGGCTCAAGTGTGACATTGTTTACACTGATTCTTATGCATGAACTGCATAACTCTGAGTGACTGATCTATAGAAACATCAAATAATTATTTGTTCAGTCAAATTTAGCATCTATTATATTTTTAGTCTATCATTTGAACATTAAGCGATCAAATATATTTGGAAGCATGTTCCAGTGTCAGAAATAGATTTTTAGGATACAATAGTAAATTACCCAGTTCAGCTTCCTCACTCACTACCTAATTGTTCTGTTTTACCATGTTTATGAATAATGTAAGGATTTTTTGTATTTAGTTTTCACTTCTTTCAGATGCAGTGAAGAGTACTGGAAAACCTGAATGGATTTGTCATTGTATATCATCACATGAAAGTTCTTACCTTTTTTTAATGCAATATCATCACTAGATTGCTTTTATAGCTGTTGGCTAGCAGGGAGATGGGAGGAAAAATCATCACTGAAGTAAAGGTAATGATACATAATTAGCTTTAAATTAATTCATGACCCAGTTTAAGAGGACATGGAAGGGGTTACTAATTAATTTAGGTGGGAAACCCTGTAGGCTTGTGAGATTTAGAGAGTTGTAGCTCATCAGCCAGGTTAAAAGGCTTTCTGGGGGTATGCACAGCACACGTTGAATGAGAAGAATAACTAATAATAAAATAAAAGGGAGAAAATGAAAATAGATTTCAGGGGAAATAAAACAGTAACAAAAATACAATTAAGAAGAATACTTAAAGAATACTTCATCAGAAACTGTAGAGGATCAAATAAATGCTTACAGATTGTCATCTGACGTGAATAGCATATTAGATAAAAACTGAGTTCTCTAAATCCAATGCAATTTCATCATCTATAGTCTTGCCAATTTGACAGAATCAAGAATTAGTTCAATATTAATATCATATCTCCGATTTCCATGATTCCATTAGTTTCTTTCATTCTCCTTCTGAATCATTTTGCCTAGATGCTTAGGGGAAAAAAAGAAAAGACATCAGCAACTTTTGCATGAGAAGAGAACAGTGTAGAGAACAGTAGTTTTTGATGTTTCAGGGAGACAAAGTTTTCTTTATGTGATCAATCATCATATGAATTATTTTAGTAACATTTCTGACAAGTTGCACAATTGCAGGAAGATATTAAAATATTTAGACAAGGATACACTGTCAGTTCATAAACATTCCTATCATTTGGTTGGTAGCATATTTCAAATATTAAATATATTACAGCATTACTTAATTAAATATATTTATTTCATTCCCAGATGATTGGCAGAGTGTGTTGTTGTTGAGCAACCTATGTCATAAATCTGGATTCTCTGTGCTTCTTATTACAATAGTATCTTCACTGTGCTACATGACAAGGCATTTTCCTTCCATTCATAAAATGCCCCAATCTTCTACAGGCAGAATCCTCACTGCAAAATTCTACACTGCAAAACAATCCATGCTAACCAAAAGATTTGGTCAGATGATGCCACGGAACCAATATACATGGTTAGATATGGAACTATGCAAGGTCTGCCTGGCTGGATGGGAATCATGCAGAGAGCCACTAATCTAGGGATACTGAATGGGTTTCAAGTCAGGAGACAGAGATTGAATAGACTTCATAAATCCTCATTGACAGAGGTGGTATTCAACAGGTTCTGATCAGTTCTGGAGAACCGGTAGCAGAAATTTTGAGTAGTTTGGAGAACTGGTAAATACTACCTCTGACTGCACCTGCCCCCATCTATTCTCTGCTTTCTGAGTCCTGGCTGATCAAGAGGAAATGGGGATTTTGTAGTAACCTTCCCCTGACATGCCCACCAAGCCACGCCCTCCAAGCCATACCACGCCCACCAAGCCACGCCCACAGAAGCGGTAGTAAAAAAAATTGAATCCCACCACTGCTCATTGATCAGGAGAAAGGGGGATCAAATCAATGTTACTGACAATACTCTAGGTCTGTTACCTTTCAAACATGGCAAAGTCTATTTAAGCCAAACAAACAAAAGCCAGGGATATGCCTTTTGCATTATTGTCCATGTATATTCTTTTTTTAAGTGAGTTAATTGGAAATATTACCAGAATTGTGTGTAAATTTTCTGTATCATCACTTGATTGTGTGAAATGTTTAATAACCTCCAATCCTCTGTAACATCATCCAAGGAACAAAATTACAATAAAGAATATACAAGGACAGTGGGAAGAAAAGGAGTATTGTAACACTTACCCCTAGTTTGAATGTATATAATACCCTGTTTCCCCCAAAATAAGACATCCCCTGATAATAAGCCCAATCTGGCTTTTGGGCACATGGCAATAAGGCCAAGCGCTTATTTCAGGGTTGAAAAAAATAAATAAGACAGGGTCTTATTTTCAGGAAAACACGGTAGATACCCTTTAAGTGAATTCTGTCTAACTTAGTCATATTCAGAAGAGGTCAGTCTAAGTCACACTTCTAAGAATAGTAATGCTCCGTTCTGGATCATTTAAATTTTGAAAGCAGAAAGTAGTGGTTTGTTTTGTTTTGTTTTGTTTTTTGTATACAGTTCAGTTCATTGTTCAAAGTCTCTTCAGCTAATGTAAAACAGACTGAATGCAGACAAATGCAGTCAAACCTTATAGCTTTTAAACTGAAGCATTGATTTAACACTGTCAAAGATCTCGATTTTATGGGCAGTTTAAGCAGGATGACTAGCCTTCTCCTTATGCTGGCTCTCAGGTCCAAGGCTGGCTCAAATGTGCATTGAGTAGGCTATTTAATGTTTTTACTAGACTCCCTATATTTCATGATCTTCTCTAATACACCAGCTTATTGGGGCATTTGCATTTCAGGAGGAGCACATAATTCAGTGTGGGTTTCTTTACAGAGTATTTAAAAAATTGAGCATTTCATCACTGCCTATATCTACGTGAATCCCCTTTTTGTGCTGGGGGATGTTTAATTGCCTTCAGACAGACTCATACAGAGAGTCACAATTAGCAGGCATGTTTCCACTTCCCTTTTCAGTCGTCTATCTTACAATATTAAGGATAACAAAAAGAAAATCTGATGTGCCAGATAAAATAGAATGAATGCAATACTCCAAACCGAGAGAAATTAAGGGTAAAATGGAAATTATGTTCCTGATAGACAGGCCTCC
>JANHFK010002044.1:89881-100598 GCA_036250565.1 Sibynophis collaris | reverse complement strand
GGAGGACTCCCAGATTGCGGGCCCTCTCTGTGGGGGCTAATGTTTCGCCCCCAATAGTCAGCGATGGTACCAGCTGATTATGCCGCGGTGCAGCGAACCACAGCCACTCCGTCTTGGATGGGAATTTGGCTTTCCCGTTGACTTCGCTTGTCGGAAGGTCACAAAAAGGTCTCACATGACCCTGAGGATGCTGCAAGCATCCGAATGTAAATCTCGTGACCATGGGAATGCTGCAATGGTCATAAATATGAAAAACAGTCATAAGTCATGTTTTTCGGTACTGTTGTGACTTTGAATGGTCACTAAATGAACTGCTGTAAGTTGATGATTACCTTTATTGTACCAAAATAATAATGAGGATAGGCTTCATCCCAGTGGTTGAGCAATGCTTTGAAGATGCTGTAAGTTATAATCTCCATCAAAACATGGCTTGGACGAGGAGCAAAATACTTAAATATGGAAAATTCATGCATAGCAACCAGAAGGATGAATTAGGCATGTGAGATAAAATTCAGTCGCTGTGTGCCTGTCTTATTTTTCATGAGATGCCTATTTTGAAGTTAAAGCAGTAGTCCCCAAATGCTTTTGAGTACGATGAAAGATAAAATTTTAAAAGGACATATTTATTTGTGAGCCAGCCAGAGTCATTGAGGGTTAGGCAGCAGACATATATTTATTTATTTATAACATTTATGTTCTGCTTCTCATCTCAAAGTGGGATTTTCTCAAACAGAGAAAAGTATAGGCACTCTGAAGAAAATATATGTACATCTATACAATTTTGTTGTTGTTAGTTACGAAGTCGTGTCTGACCCATTGTGACCCCATTCCTCCAGGCCTTCCTCTACCATCCTCTGGGGTCCATTTAAGCTCACGCCGACGGCTTCAGTGACTCCATGCAGCTACCTCATTCTCTGTCATCTCTTTCTTCTTTTGCCCTTAATCTTTGCCAGCATTAGGCTCTTCTCCAGTGAGTCCTTCCTTCTTATTAGGTCGCCAAAGTATTTGAGTTTCATCCTCAGGATCTGGCCTTCTAAAGAGCAGTCAGGGTTGATCTCCTCTAGGACTGACCGGTTTGATCGCCTTGCATGGGGCAGCTGAATTCCCAGCATTCATAAGTATTGGTCATTCCAGATGGTGATGCTGGGAGCAGGAATATAGCAGCAGAGGGGCATAAGCAGAGTACAGGCCTCTGTCTTTCAGTGGGCCTTTCCCTACTGCTGAGTTTAATTGCTCTCCAATCATTTTTGAGAAAACTCTAGCGGCATGGAATACATTGCTCCCACTGCCAATCCAATGTTGCCTCCCTAGCTTCCAACCCTGATGTCACCTGATATCCCTGCCTAACAGATTCTACACATCTCAAGACTGAATGTGACAAAATCAAAATAAGGGGTTGGGGGGACCATAACATGTACTACAAAGGTGATTTTAAGACTATCTGTCTCATGCATCATAATAGTCAATGGGAATGATTTTGGAAGACTGGAGGAAGAGTTGCAATAATCAGTCAAGAGATATCAGTTAAGAGATACCATAGCCTGCAGAAAGAAAGGGAACGTGACAAATGCCTCAGAAGATCCATTCATCTTGGGCAGCAAAGGTGAAGGAGAGGAGAGATGTACTTTCAGGTTTACAAGCTTCTGCTTATGTAACCTTACAATAAAGATAGAGCTAATACTTCTGGGTGTGCTTCTTATCTGGACTACCTTGCAGGGCTGACATGCACTGGGCGTGAGAAGCAGGCAAAGATGTATCCAGGTATATGAATGCTAGAAGGAGCACAGACAAATGCCCAAGGGTGGGAGACCACAAAGGCCCATTACAGTAACGATACACAAATGGCAACTGCCCCTCCCAGTAAGAAAAGACCTACTTGCAGATTATTCTTCGTTTCTTGCTCTGTTACAGCTTTTCGGGTATTTGTAATAAAACCAGCTTATCAAAAAGCTATGCCCTTGAATCTCTGCCTGCTCGTTTTTGAGTTCAGATTAGTCCTTTAGGTAGCAAGACAGCTCTTTCAATTCCATCATATTTGAAGTAAACATTTGTGAATACAATAGAGGTAAGGTTGGGATTATCGCCATGGTAGCAGTGCAAGAAATGACGACAAATATCTTGCTTTTAAAAGCAAATGGTCACATAGTTTAATAAAACAACATGATACATAATGGAGCCATTCTTTTTCCTTTCCCCTCGCCATTCCCCCCAAATTCTTCACAAATTCAGAAGCACTTTGGATTGTGCATTTGTTTTATCTTTTTGATGAATGAGTTTTTCCCCATCAACCTGTCATTACGCAAATCGGAGTTTAATGAATTGGACAAGAAAAAATTAATAGGGTCGCCAAGATGGCTAATGTAACTTAATGGGGATCAGTGCTGGTTGTCAAGCAGATCTCTTCCCAGATTCTCTTTTGGGGGAAGTTACATAATAACTGTCCAGAAAGACAAAGGCTTGGAGAAGGTGACTCATCCTTCTTTTAGATACATACTCGACTTCCATAAAAAGGGAAGGCACGGCAAGTACCTAAGAGAGAAATAGAAAGAGGGCAGTTTCTCAGAGGAAACTGGAAAAACAAAATGGAGGATTACCTCTGAGCTCCAAGAGAAAGGTTCAGCATCAGAAAGCTGCATTATGAGTGTGATACCTCTGCAGGAGCCACTGCCACCACCTTGCCTCTATTTCCCCCTTAATGGGAAGCAGATTTACCAGCAACCAACAGAGCAAAGAAGAACCGTGTTTCCAGCAAGAACTGCTGCTGTCTGCCATTCTAATGTTGGGAGTTGCTGTGCTTCTATACCAGAAACATGGAGGGAGATTATAAAAGTTGTTGGCGATGGCACAACTTTGTTAATCAACTAGGCTCACTTTTTTGTTTCTGTAAAAAAAAAAAAAAATAGGGGCATGGATTTTAAAATATTTATTTTCACTTATATTCAACAAAGGAATATACTCAGACATTAATTGCACTCTGATATTAAAACTCTTGTGATCTGCAACTCCGAAAGTATCTTCCACACTCTTCAGGTTAGCGTGACATTTAATGACATTTTGCAATTATCTTCAATACCATCCACTTTGAAGGCTCTTTGAAGACTGAAAATTGCAGTATAAGTTGTTTTTTTTAAAAAAACACCAAAAACAAATTAGTGTTGGCTTGGAGAGCCTGAATCATCCAAACTCTAAGACAATAAACCTTCTCTCCATGCATTTCCCTCTGACAATGAAAGCTAATCTCTTCATTAAGAAGCTCCATACAAGCGTGAAATCCCCCTTTGGACTGGTAGCAATCATGAGTCTGTGGCAGATATTTGGGACAGCATTCTCATCTGCTGGCAAGACACTCCAATGAAACCAGCTCCCCTACCTGCACCATAGAAACCAGCCACCCACCCACACCACATTCTCCAGGGTATCTGTTCCGTGACAGGAAATGTTCTCCTTAGTCTCTCGCCCATCTTGTAGAAAAGCAGGCTGCTTAACTGAGCACCTCGGCAGTGACAACCTGGTTTTCTCTGGGCCTGGAAGGGCAAAACCTCTTTGTTTACCCTGTGCCATGTCACCTGGTATTTGTCAAGTGCCTTGCCACAACCAATGCCCTTGATGCCACTGGGGCAAATGAACATGTTAAAACTAAGTGCCTTCAGCAATTTTAACTGAAGGCATTATGAAGATCTATAAGTTAATAGCTATGATTAATTATAGCTCCCAGATAAGTATATGCTTAAAGGGAAATGTAGGTGAAATGGGAAGATGATGAACACATTTTATTTTGGTGGTAAAAGCCAGATAATGATCTGCCATATCATATGTAACCTGTGGTGTACCTCTAGACCTGATTGGGCTATAAAAATGTCTAATTTTTGAGCTTTGCCTGGCAACAGGTTTCAGACTCCCTGGTTCTTGTATGCATGAATTATAGCTTCTCTTTCTGCCATTTCCCTTCCAGAACAAAAGGTTGTGTATGCAATGAAGGGATGGAATTGGACATAGTAGATGGACTTGTCTTGGCAGACTGAAGTCTGCAAGCTAAAATCTACTGGAAACATTATCCTGTTACTCTTGTTAAAGCAAATGGGAACAAAAGAGAAGTTTTCTGTTAGCTCAAATTAAAAAAGTTCTTGGTAAACTGTCTTTCATCTCAAGGATCTAATGCAGACAAGTTGGCTGTAAATTACACCATGTCTTCATTATTGAGAAAAATCTATACCATTTTCTTTTTCTTCTTCATTCAACAAAATGCTAGGAGTTTAGGAAAAATTCCATTCACATAGGGAGTGGATTTATTTTCCACATTCTCAGAATTATATTCAAGCTCGCCCACAACTTTTACTGCTGTCAATCTCAAAATGAGAAGAACCCCACATGAGACAAATTTTCAGATGACCAACCAATGCTTTTAATTATTTTATTTGGTGCTTTTTCTGTTATCATTTTGTGAGTGGTGCACAAAATTATTAGGTGCATCACAAAAGCTTTGGGTTTTCTCAAGAAATGATCAGTCAGCACATAAAATGCCTCTAGGGAACCTTTCCCCTTTATTTTTGCCTTGGGTGCAGGCTTCTTAGTTTTATTTTCTATCTAGTTACCAAGCATTCAGGTTAGGCAATTAAACAAGATTTCTTCTCCTTTAGTTTCTTCAGTCTTAAAGGAATAGGAATGCAGCAGTGATTTATAGCTACTTGCACCATAATTTTTAAGCTAACACTTCTCTGCTTGACCTGAGCTTTGTTTAAGCTTGCGAATATAGTTCTGTCTCTCCCCTGCCCCCATTTAGAGTTAAGCAAGGGTCTAAATTTTACTTGGCTGCCAATTTTTCAGACTGGTAGAATAATACTTTTTAAAAATTGTTCTCCAGAACATAATCCTATGATAGATTCTCTCTCTTCTCTGTAATGGGTCCCAGAATGCCCTGATTCCTCCACTTTTTCATAGTCTTTAGGTCACTCGGAAATGCTTCAGCAGTCTTCCTAGGCTAGCCCACTATGGAGTCGGATACACCATGGACCTTCATAAAAACTGTCATGTTCAACATGGTTCATCAGCCATCTACCTTTTCTCCCACCAATGAGCTTATATTATATTAGCTTATATTAATATCCAACCTCCCACATGTGGGAATTGCTGTATGAAACTGTAAAAATTCTTAGCTCTTTCTCAACTAACTTATCAGGATACCATAATAGTATGCATGTCTGGGTAATAGCTGTTATTTTCCATCATAATGTCACTGAAATTTCTTCCCTTCACATTATTAACTTTTTGGTCCATGACCTGCTGAAACAATAATTAATGACTTTTTGTAACCCTCTCCCTGATAAATATAACTGTCAGACCACTGACAGGAGGGCCTAAAGTCAGACTGGGCTCCTTTTCTGCCTGGACAAGCCAGGTTTCAGTCCATTTTTGAGTAAATAAGCATGTTCACTGGACACACTGTCAGCAGGTGTCTCTCAGTTCTGCCTCTAGATAACAATCAACGATGTCACCTCCATCATATTATGATAATAACCGTTCTCCTTAAAGTACTGGATACATCTTATGTAAAACAGTGTTTAAGGGTTTGAAAATCAGGACACACTTTCCATAGAATCATGGCAAAATTTATCTCCTTTATCCCTGAGGCATATTCCATCTGGATGTTTCCTTGTCTCTAATTGCATTGTTCAATGCCGAATTGAACAACAGAATTGTTGCGGCATCTACAACAAACCGCACCTCCAAGATGCTTTTGGCACCAAACCTTTAATAATTATACACACTGGGGCAGCACAACGTCAGATTAACCTTTGGTGGTTTGGGGCTAGGGAAGACTTCAAACAGACTCAGTGAACTGGGACAAACTAGGATCAACTATGTGAGTAGGAGAAGGCTGGAACTGTCAGGACCTTACAGTGACATAATAAGCTGCAAGTAGGGATAGGCCAAAGTCTTCAAAATAAAGTATGAAAATAGCTCAGTATGAATCAATTTAGAAAACTAGATGTTCAAATCAAAGAAGCATCAAAGAGAGGGAGAACAGTATCCTAATTGAGAAGAACACCCCCTTTCCCCTGAGAATGGACAAGCTGAGAAAATCTAGCATATGGAGGATGTGTTTCAAAAAGATCTGCAGCCAGACAGCATTAGCTCCCTATCCAAGGCATTATCTTATTATATAAGAACTAGGAGAGATGCAACCTTCAGGCCGCAGAGAGGCGCAGAGATGGCCTTCAAGAAGCTGTTGAATAAACGTTACCTTAGCTCTGAAAGAGCAGAGGGAGAGATGAAGAAATTCAAGAATGTCTCACCTTGATGCACATTATAAACAGAGGAGAAAGAATCTCTACCGATCTTTCAAAATGCTGTTGTTATTATTATACGGGCAACAATTAATTACAGTTACATTGTGGAGTATGGCTCACCTCAAAGGGCTGATAAGTAATATAGTCTTTGCATCGAGAACTAGAGCTACATCTCTCATGAAGAGGTCCAGGAAGACCCATCCTTGAAGAAGGGAAAGGTAAGATAGGCAAGACAGCCCCAATTCTGCTGGTATTTAGGATAGCATAGGGCTGTGGCAAACACAAAGGAAGAAAAGTCTCAGGCTCTAGATCATCAATCTAGCACCAGAAGCTCAGCAAAGGCCACCCACATAGAAACAGCCCAGGAATAAGTCAATTGGAAACTTATTCATCTTTGTTTGTGATCTCCCTCACAAAGTGTTGCAACTGCTTTACTTGGTTTAAAACAGTAGAGAAATGCTAATGAGAAGTTACAGAGAACAGAGTGAAGTCATGTGTTGGGGTGACACAAACATTTCCATCAATGGAAAATCAGTATGCCCTTAGCTCTGTAAAGCTCCAGGACTTATGTTGGGAAAATGGGTTCAATATGTTTTGTTTTTAAACAAAAACAGTGGAGCCGGAAATAGATTTGGCTTGCAAACAGGGATGAAGTTATAGGATTATGTAAGCACCAAAAGTAAGAGTTTGCCGTGATACATGTAGATACCTCTTGGTCAAGCTGATCCTCAAATATATTTCTCATATTTATATTATATTGCAATCTTGCAGAACTCTGGTGGATTAACTGAAATATAACCAATATTAAAAGGTCAGGATTACATTAAAAACATTAAAACCTACAACATAAACAATAATTCTGGCATCAAATGCTAAATGACCCCTGAAGCTCTGTTATCAGCTGCTTCTGTGTAGTGGTTAAATAGATGCTAACCTAATTTCCATTGAGAGGCCATTCAGAGGTTCCAAGCCAAAAAGGGCTTTATAGGTTAAAATCAGCACCTAGAAACCTAGGGGAAGCCAGTGCATAGACCTCAACCCAGGTGCATCATACTACCATGGTTGACTGGCAGATAGTACCTGGGTCAATGCATTTTTGAATTTTCCAGATAGACTTGAACGGCACTTTTGTATAGAGTTTGTCACATTGGTCTAACCAAGTGATGACAAGGGCATTTTAGCAAAGTCCTCTCACCAGAGGATGCTGCAGCTGGCATGTGCCTCCTCCCTCCCTCCAAGGAGGACTTCAAGCCAGAGATCTGCTCCTTCAGGGACAGTGCTTCTCCATCCTCCATTCTAAATCACTCAAGCCACCAGAGAACTCCAATGGATAAATTCTTTCATCGTTCTGTTGATGGTGATATGGATTCTTCATAAGGATTGCCCTCATTATACATGGTAGACTTTTGGAAGGCAAAGCCAAAGAGTTGATTGACTTCCTCCCAAGCAGGAAAAATAATGTACAATATAAGACTTCAGTTCCCAAAATCCCAGCTATTATTACCTAGCTAAAGGTCAATACTTTCAGAAGGCCAATATGGAGGAAGACTGCGATAAGATCCAGAAGTACCAATACTAGAAGAGAAATGGCAGGATATTCTACTGATTCTGATGCAGAGGTACAGTTAATCCTTGATTTATGATGGTTTGTTTAATAATAGTTCAAAGTTACAGTGGCCATGGTAAAAGTTACTTAAGATCTACACTCATACTTATGTCCATCGCATCTTCCCCGTGGTCACATGATCACAATTTGGTTGCTTGGCAACTGGCTCATATTTATGACCAGTCGCAGTGTCCTATGGATATGTGTCCATGAGTTGCAAACTTTTTTCTGGCCCATTGGAAAAGCTAGATTCGCCTAACAACTGTGTGACTCCACTGTAAACATTGTCATTTAAAATTGGGTTTGCTTTGACTTATGACTGCAATGACCTCTGACAGAAATGCTGGTCCCAATTGTGGTCGTAGGTTGAAAACTACCTGGATTTGGTTTCAGCTGTGGGGATCATATGCAAATGCTGAAAGGCCTTGGTGCAATCCCTCAGATTCCTTCCAGAGACATTAGCAAATCGTAATTTTTAACTACAAGTTAAAAGTAAAAGGGTGAAATTATTAAATGCATTAAATGTAAGTGAAATCAAATTTGGCTTTTTTAATAGCCCACCAACTGGTTTTTGGAGCATAGCCCAGCACTCCAGTCAAAAGGAGTTCTTGGCTTAGAAACTGCATACCCTATTGTATAAAGTATAAAGAAACAATATGAACAAAGGGGCAAAAATAGAAGAAGCATAGAAATTAAGCAAGCAGCATTCATTTTGTTATATAAAAGAGGAAATAAAGAAAAAAACAATACAAAAGGTTTCAAAAATGTTACTTTTAGGAAATCCTCACAATTAAAAGGTTTATTCAAAATCTGAAAGAATTTCTGCAAAGCACTGGTCCTTAGCTGTGCTTGGAACAGTGACTTGAGGGATGTACCTGACTTCTGGTCTCTAAATATAGCTCTCTTAATGCATGAAAAATTCATCGTGGAAGGATAGGTACGAGATGTATACATCTTTGTGGATTGGGATTTCCATGATAATGTATATTTTGAGTTATAATTTGACACCTGAGGTTTTGCTCGGCCTACTTTTTTGGTGACTTAGACAATCCTCTCTTCAACTTCTTCCTGTCCATTCACTCAAGCATGCACAACTGATGGCATTCCATGTCTTCTTCCATTATCTTGTCCTCACACTCATTCAGATGCGCCTATCTTAAGCTTGCCAAATGAAAGTTACACATTCAAATATATTTCATTTTCACATTTACAAGACAATCTCCCAACACCATGTCAGTTTTTACACCTTTTCAAAGCCACAGCATACATCCCTTGTTCTAAAGTGAACAATGAAACGCTTCACACCAACTCATGATGCGAGTTCTTCTCATAGGGCTAAAGGAACCCATTACATTTTCATTGAGTAAGAAAAGGAATATTCTGAAAGGTTATCTCCTACTCTCCCCCCCTCCCCCCCCTTAAATCAGAGAACTGCAGGTGGGACAAATTAACTTTAAAATTCCAGCTAACTTCACTACTCCCATGGCTAGCATTCTTCAGAAGTGGGGTTATAATTTGTACTATTCCCATCCAGGGCAGAAAAGGAGAATTACAGAAACAATATCTGCCACTCAACAGCAAGCCACAAGGTTGACAAATGTTACCCTATTTCAGTATCACTGTAAATAAAAGAAATGCCATCAAATTGGTATGAGGGCATTCCTGTTCTCTTCTAACTTTCATTTTGAGAGAAGTCACCCCCAAAATCTCAGCCCAGTATTCATATGCATAGAAAATAAGAAAGAAGGCCTTGGTTATCTAAGCAAAAGAGGCTAAAAGAGGACATTTGGAAATGGCTCAGGCCCCTCCCTGTTTCACTGAACGATACGAAGAATAAGGAAGGAGAGCACAATCAGATTTGCAAGATTCTGTTATTAAAGACAATGTCAATAAAAGGAATTCTGGTCTTCCAAAGGAGTTGATTTCATGGCCTAGTCTACCTATGTGGGGACAATACGTATGTTCTGAGTTGACTCTTCATTTGTACCTAATTTCTATAAGTACAGTCACTTAAAAGAACATAAGCATGCCTAAAGATGAAAAGAAAATTATTTTCCTTCCCCAGCTTAATGTTCTTTAAATATACTGGACTATGGATCCAATGCTGGCCCTCAGGTAATCAGGACAACTGTGCAACATCTTGAAGGAACAAGAGAATTATAAAATTGTACGATCTATTCAAAAACATTCCCTGTTATCCACTTTTAAAATCCAAATAAAAAAATATTTTTAAAAACTGATCCCCTTTCAGTAATTGTTTAATAAATGTGTAAGACAATGATGAGATCTAAATACAGTAGGTACCTTAATACTCGCCATTAATTGGTTCTGGGAGGTATGATGAATACCAAAAACAATGCGTACCAGAGAAAAATTTTCCATAAGGAATAATGTAGTGAGTCCCGAGGCAATCGACACTGACAAATTCTAGCTTGTGCATTGAGCATCAAACAAATGATGAGTACAGAGACAAAATTTTCACGTCAAAAAGCGTTGAGTATCAAATGTAATGTGTTTCAAAGCAGTTGAGTACCAAGGTACCACTTTAAGGAATACAATGTTATCATAAACAAATATAATGATAAAGTATTTTGCAATTCCTAATTCTAAGGCACAGGTTAAAGAAGACACGATGGTACAATATGTGGAAAATGCAAACAAAACAAAACAAAACCCAAACCCCATATATGCCATACATTACCCAACCATGAATATCAAGGGTGGGTTCTACTTATCTTCACTACTGGCTCGCAGTGGGAGGGCGCACTTGCTTCACTCACGCGTGGCGCTTCTGCGCATGTGATGATGTCTGGGTGGGTGGGTG
>JANHFK010002044.1:79321-89781 GCA_036250565.1 Sibynophis collaris | reverse complement strand
ATGGGCTGGCAAATAGGGTGTAGAGGAAAATAAGGCAGCTCTACATTCCTATTTTCACTTTTCCTTGCCAAAGGCATCCTTCTTAATTACCTCAGAACCTAAACATACGGCAGCAACAGACTGGAGGTATCCAGGGATGACTGAAAGGCAATATGGACCCTCTCTTTGCTATGTAATTCCCCTTGATCTATGTTTATAGAAACAAGGGGCGAGTCAGGTTGGAATTAAGTTCCCAAAATTCCATCATAACCTTTACCCAATGATTTTTGGGATTTTTAGCACCATCCATCATTCCAAGCTATTTGATAAGCTTTTCAGGTGGATAGAAAGGACCTGGGAGAACCATCAATGCTACCCTTAGGTCCATGAGAGAAAGACACAACCATTAAAAGCATCTGATAGATTGGCTTAAAACTCTAAAAATATATGCAAGAATGTAAAGTATCGCCTTTATGATTCACAACTTCAAAGATGTGAGTAAGCAGCTCGCACAGTTCAATTGTAATGTAAATGTACATACTTCTTTATAAATTGGTGGCTTATGCCTCCAATTAAACACAAGCCCAGGAAAGCTTTTATGTTAGCATTTACAAAAAACAGCAAATATTCTTTTTTCTCCCTATTCTTTTGTGATTATAGTAATTAAGAGAAAAGTAATCCATTAGAGCATTGTTTCCCAACCTTGGCAACTTGAAGGTGTGCAGTGTTCAATACCCAGAATTCCCCAGTCAATTGACTGGGGAATTTTGGGAGTTGAAATCCACACATCTTAAAGTTTCCAAGATTGAAAAACACTGCATTACAGTCTCAGCAATTGGGCAACTTTGCTTGGGCCAAAATGCTAAGCACATTTGGGCCTGGTACCAGCACAGGGGAATTGCAACTTATGCCAGCAACTGTAGACTAGAATGGGAATTTTTTGAAAGGCTGTCATCAGAAGGCATTGGCCAACTAGCCTCATATAACTAATACAACACTCAATGTGTAGTCCTTAATGAAACTACACGTGAGGGAGGGAAATCAGCTGTGGGGTACCCAAAGTTTCTGTCAGGGCGAGTACTCTTCAGTAACTTCATAAAATGAGTTAGATAAGCGAATAGAAGGGGAAATCATCAAATTTGTAGATAACACCAAGCTGGCAGGAATAGCGAACATCCCAGAAGGTAGATCCATATGGATCTTGACAGATTTGAATGCTGTCTAACAAAATGAAATTCACTGTAGAGAAAAGTAAGGCTTTACACTTGGGCAAGAAAAACCAAATGTACAGGTATAGAATAGGTGGAACTTGACTTAATAGCAATAATTGTGAGAGGGATCTTGGAGTCTTAATGGACAATCACTTAAATATGAGCCAGCAGTGTGCTGCAGCTGCCAAAAAAGCCAATGCTATCCTAAGCTGCATTACCAGAGGGATAGAATCAAGAACATGTGAAGTATTGGTACCGCTTTATAATGCCTTCATAAGACCACACTTGGAATACTGCATCCAGTTTTGGTCACCACGATAAAAAAGATGTTGAGAGCCTGGAAAGGACTCTGGAAAGAATGCAGAGAAGAGCAACAAAAATGATTAGACAGCTGGAGGCTAAAACATATGAAGAACGGTTGCAGGAATTGGTTATGTCTAGTCTAGTGAAAATAAGGACTAGAGCTGACATCATAGCAGTGTTCCAATATTTGAGGGGCTGCCACAAAGAAGAAAGGATCAACCTAATTACCAAAGCACCAGACAGAAAGAGAAAAAAACAATGGATGGAAACTAATCAAGGAGAGAAGCAACCTGGAATTAAGGAGAAATTTCCTAATAGTGAGGACAGTTAACCAGTGGACCGGCTTGCCTTCAGAAGTTGTGGGTGCTCCATCATTGGAGGCTTTTAAGAAGAGACTGGACAGCCACTTGTCTGAAACGTTATAGGGTCTCCTGCTTGAGCAGGAGGTTAAATTAGAAGACCTCCAAGGTCAATTCCAACTCTATTTTCTGTTATTCTGTTACTAACATCTTACATGGGTATACCTGTGAGGTTACCAAAAATTGTCCTCAACTTGATAGGGACTTTATTTTAATCCACCAGAAGAACTGTGAACTAAATTGAATTAGCCCCTATGGTTTATATATTGCAGCAAATGGTTGAAAATTAAATACCTTAGCAAATATTTTTGCTAAGTAAATCCATTTCCCTGAAGGATTTTGAATTGCCTTCTAACTTGTAACTGATTAACCCACTTTTACCATGTGGAGCTCTACATTCATTCATTTTTCTTCTTCTTTTTTTAGCATGGATAAACATGATGATCAGAGAAATGATCCAAAAGAATATTCTTGGCTTACCTCTGATCCTTCCACCTTACAGAAGCTGTTACAAACAAGGCAATGGACAGGAGTACAAGTGACTATAGATACCATGACAGAAAACTGTCCTTTTGAAGATTAACCTTGCTTCTTACTTCATTTATGTTTTCCTCTTCTATTTATATATTAAACTTACATGTCACTCATCTCACTTTTCACAGCAACTTTGGGCAGCATCTTGCAACTCTTGCCTCATCTCCATCTAATAGAAACAAGTATCTACCACTCAGGGTTGAACCGTGGGGTGCTTGGTGCTCTCTGAGCTTGGTTGCTGGCTTGCAGATGTTTTATTACCTAACTAGTTAACATCATCATCATCAGTATATTAATGATATTATTTAGTTTGGTAATGAATTGTCTCCATCTGTCCCTCTCTTCCAGAGCACACATGACATATACTAAACATAAAGATATGTATATGTCACATGATCTTATATAAGTTAAGTTAAATTTAAATTTAGTTAAATTTAGTTAGTTGAAGTATGGGAAGATGGACATTATAAGGCTGTTTATCCTTCTTTTTTCTGTTTATTTTATCTTTCAGGGGAACATCTTAAATACAAGATTATTTGGGGGGAGAGGGAATGCTATTTTATAGTGTCAGTCTATATATGTGATCTTAGATTTGGGCCTTGCTACCCTGTTTCCCGAAAAATAAGACCTCCCCTGATAATAAGCCCAATCGGATTTTTCAATGCATGGCAATGAGCGCTTAGTTCAGGGTTCAAAAAAATATAAGACAGGAAATACAGTATGAGACATAGATCCAGCAGAGCTGTCTTACTGTCATCTGTAGATGCAAAAACAAATATTCTGTTGTACTTTAAAATACAATACATTTTAATGGCTTAAACATTACCATGCGCAAACTGCAGTCTACAAGTTAGGTGTTTCTATGAAAAAGCAAGTTTAGTTAAACTCAATAAGCTTATCCCATCATAGCACAAACTGTAATCTTTTCTATATGTGCAAAATCCAAACATTACCACAAATGTGTAATTCCACCAACTGTTTGCCCACCTATACAAATTACATGAGCTGACTGAACATATCAAACACTGCAATTAGGCTGTACAGAAATCCCTTCCTTGGTCTGATTCAAGGTGCGTCTTACTTCTATAAGCATAAGAGACCAACTATCTACCTTTAAATACTCACAAGCATCATATGATTAAACCCTTTCTTTCTCATTTCCAAGCCACTAATATGAGACATATCGCCTCCAATTCCAGAGAAAATACACAGTTCTATCTTCAGTTTGAAGTCTTCCTCCTCTCCATCATTTATTAGTAAGCTGATACAGTAAAAGATGCTACCCTGACACCTCTTGTTCTCCACAGGGAATAAATGTAATACAATTATATAAGTTGGAGACTCGTAAAGATGCATAGGAAATTAATGAGTGTTATTACTGAGGTCTCCCACAAATCCCTTTTTAAACTATCAGGAGGGCCTTCTAATCTCCTGATGGGAAGAACACAGATTCTGCTTTGACATCCCACAGGAGAAGGTTATTAATGCCTTATTAATGCCCACCCACCTTGGCTTAATAGAATTAACAGCTGTAACGGGTGGGATCATTCTCCCTCCCCAGACAAATGCACACAGAGTCAAAGAGCTACAAGCAAGAGAAAAACAGAAAGAGCGTGTAGGCTGCTCCCCATCTGCTATTTATTAGCACAGCTGATTTTGGAGAAGCTGCCCTGGCAGATTTGTTGCTCTGGACAAAGGATGATTGATATGCAGTGGGTTATGGTGGGTGGGTGAATGATGGTGGGCCATTTGTTTGCAGTTAAAATGAGACTAGGGGGTGATCCACTGTGACAAGCCAAGAGAGAGATGATGATGATGATGTCAATCTCCACTTCTGACCCATTCTGGTCTCCATGACTGGATCATCAATTTTAATATTATCCTTTTTTATCCCTTAATTCATTATTATACATTTTATTATCTAAACAAATACAGCAGAACAATGATGAAAACAATCTTTAATGCATATGGGTCAATATGAAAGGGGGAAAGAATGACATTGCCGTAGGTGTATACTTACAGGGCACCCAACCTACTAGAGGAAATAGATGAACATTTTGCTAATCAGGTAACTAAGGTGTGTAGGAAGCACAGAAGGTAATGGAGGACTTTAACTAACCTGACATCAACTTTCAAAAATCCTGGAGCACCAGGGAACTACCAGAGTACTGGAAAAGAGCTGATATGGTTCCCATCTTCAAAAAAAGGGGGGGGGGGAATAGACCCAGCAAACTACAGATCCATCAGCCCAAAATCAATACCTGGGAAGATACTGGAAAAGATAATTTTAAAAATAGACCTGTTAACATCTAGAAAAAAGTAAAATAATAATTACCGGTAGTTATTAGCATGGGTTTGTTAAAAACAGACCATGCCAAACCAATCTTATTTCATTTTTCAACATATTGACTAAACTAGTGGACCAGTGAAACACTGTGGACATAGTATACTTAAGACTTCAGCAAGGCATTCAACAAAGTAGACCACAACCTACTTCTTGGTAAGCAAGAAAAAAGTGGGATAGATAGCATCATCATCAGATGGATTTGTAACTGGGTGACAAACCATACTCAATGAGTAGTCCTTAACAGTACTATGTCTACATGGAGGGAAGTAAGCAGCGGGGTACCACAAGGTTCCTTCTTAGGCCCAGTACTCTTCAATATCTTCATAAATGACTTAGATGAGGAAATAGAAGGGGAAGTTATCAAATTTGCAGATGATAGATACTAAGCTGGCAGGAATAGCCAACACTCTAGATGATAGGCTGAAGATCCAGATGGATCTTGATAGACTTGAACACTCGGTCCTATCTAACAAAATGAAATTCAATGTAGAGAAAAGTAAAGTCTTCCACTTAGGCAAGAAAAACCAAAAGTACACATATAGATTGGGTGAAACCAGGATTAATAGCAGTAACTGTGAGAGGGATCTTGGAGTCTTAGTGGACAACTAATTAAATATCAGTCAACAGTGTGTGGTGGTAGTCAAAAAAGCCAATGTAATCCTAAATTGCATTAACACAGGGATTCAATCAAGATCAGGTGAGGTACTAATACCACTCTATAAAGCCTTAGTAAGACCACACCTAGAATACTGCATTCAGTTTTGGTCACTACACTATGAAAAAGATGTTGAGACTCTAGAACAGGGGTGTAAAACTCACGGCCCTTGGGGCAGATGTGTCACAAGTTGGCCACGCCCGGTTTAGCAAAGAGGGGAAAAGTCGGGATATGTCACATGATGATGCCATGACAACATGAGTTTGACACCCCTGCTCTAGAAAGAGTGCAGAGAAGAGCAACAAAGATGATTAGGGGATTGGAGGCTAAAACATATGAAGAACAGTTACAGGAACTGGGCATGTCTAGTTTAATGAAAAGAAGGACCAGGGGAGACATGATAGCAGTGTTTCAATATCTAAGGGTCTGCCACAATTTTCTGACAGTGAGAACAATCAACCAGCTTGTCTTCAGAAGTTGTGGAAGCTTCATCACAACTTTCAAGAAGAAACTGGACTGCCGTCTGTCAGAAATGGTGTAGGGTCTCCTGTTTGGGCGGGTGGCTGGGCTAGATGACCTACAAGGTCCCTTCCAACTCTGTTACTCTGTTACAACTCAGAGACAAAGACTGAATCAAGTGGGAGATCAAATAGATTCTTGACAAACCCTAGCAGACAACTAGGCCAGCCATACTGAACTTAATTCTCAACATCAAGAGATGAAATGATAGAAGGAGTTAAACATGCAATATTGGAATTCAACATTATGCAAGCACAAGGAATAGAAAAACCGCCAAGAGATGATTGAATGGATAACATCAATCATCATTATGGCCTCTTTCAAATGAAATGGGCACCACTTTAGGAGCAGCAGAGCCCGCTTCATACCATCCCAGAGCGAGTACCAACTGGGGAATAACCTTATTCAGGGGCTGGGCATATATTTTTCATTCTAGCTTCAGTTTTTAATACTCTCAGTAGAGCTGGAAAACTGTCTAAAAACCCTAGAAACAAGTAGCAGCTGGTGATAGCAGTAATGTACAGGCTGCCTAAATGATCTAAAAATGTTGTGTTTTCTGTGGTGAGGCTGGCCTCTGGAGTGACTGCTCTGTTGGAGGTAGAGTATATTTGTCCCCAATGTTATCAGTTTCTGGAAAAAGATGAAAACAAAGCTTTTCCAGAGGAATTTCTGATTTTACTGCATTTTTCTGTATTTTCTTATATATTTTTATATTCTTTCAATATAATTGTGGCAAGATCTAAACATGATACAGAAATAATGTATAAGGCATAAATAATAGTTCATTTAAATCACAACTTGACTTAGTATTTGCAGAATTACCTATAAGTTCTTGTTTATATAAGACAATTGCTGGATTCATACCTAACATTGAGAAGCCAAACAAAACAAACAAACCACATGATGGTTTTACATTTGGTATTAGCCAGCTACAGGCAATTGTCTATAGGAAGTAATTTTAGCTCTTAAAAGAAAAGAAGTATTTCAATATTGACAAAATATAGTGTACTCTGAAATGTAATGTCCAGCAGAGGGCAGTGCTGTACCATCTCCTTTTTTTGCTTGTAATTAAAAAAAACAACACACAAGTTTTACTATTGCCTGGTACCCTGGAAAAGAAAACTATAATGTAAGTGTAAGTATTTGGGCAAAATCTTAGGGTGACAAAAACTACAGTTCAGAGTTTTGCTCTTGTTTCCTCTGAGGAAATCCAAGCCAAATCTATTATTAGCAGAATTGGAAAGTATTTCCCTTCGGTCAGCTGGATGACCACATGGACCTGTCAACATTGTTTCCTTGAGGAAAATACAGAAGTGGTTCGCCACAACCTTCTTTTCTTTTTAGATTTTGTTTCTGACTTCAAATGTAATGTAGTCTAGAGCACTGGGATTATTTTATAATTTTTCTTCCGAGAACTAATCGGGTACTGATTAAGTTTTCTCAAAATTGGCTAAGATTACCAGATAAATGACAGCCCATGTCAAAAATTGGACAATTACATTAGTGATGAAATGATAGTTGCTCTTCCAACCTTCATTGCAGTTTTGCTATTTGACAGAGACCTTTAGAATTGTCTCCTTTTTTTAAAGCTAAGAGAGTGTCTCTATTGTGGGACAGGCTTAGTGGCTAGCTACCAGTATGTACAAGATTTGTCTGGGTATGCTGGGAACAGAAAGATAGAAAAGTAACATGCAACTTCTTTACATATTGCTAATCATCTCTGTGTCCTAATGGCATAACCACTTCAGTATGAGTTAGCAATGTGCTGCAGCTGCCAAAAAAAGCCAATGCAGTCCTAGGGTACATCAACAGAGAGATAGCATCAAGACAACAAAATATAATAGAACTGCTTTACACTGTGCTGGTGAGACCACACTTAGAATACTCATCCAGTTCTGGGCACCATGATACAAAAAAGATGTTGAGACCCTGGAAAGTGTGCAGAGAAGGGCAACAAAGACAACAAATCATATGGTGAACAGTTGAGGGAGCTAGAAATTTCTAACCCAGTGATGGCAAACCTTTTTGCCGTCACGTGCCAAAAACGGGCAGAGCATGGGGGGGTCGTGTGCACGCATGCCCACACCCATAATGCAATGCCCCCCATATCTCCCCGTGCATGTGTGTGCCCACCGTGCTGCCCCCCTGCACATGCCCCCATACTCTCCACGCATGTGCATATGACACACACACCCCGCACCCAGTTTTGGGCCTAGCAGGCCTCCCTGAAGCCTCCAGAGGTCGGAAACGTCCCATTTCCGGACTTCCGGTAGGCTCGTTTATCGCCCTCCCCAGGCTATGGACGATTTCCTGGAGCCTGGGGAGGGCAAAAATGGCCTCCCACGGCCCTCCCAAAGCCGGAAATAGGTTGTTTTGGTACTTCCAGGAGGCCCATTTTTCACCCTCCCAGAGCCTCCGTGCAAGCTCTGTACTTACCTGGCATCCAAAACGGGCTGTGTAAAGAATCCTGGGAGGGGAGGGGCAGCATGGGCGGGGCCAGTCAAAAATCAGCTGGCCAGCATGCACGCATGTGCGGTGGGGGTGACCTACATCAACAGCTCGCATGTCCGCAGATATGCTCCGCGTGACACCTGTGGCACGCATGCCATAGGTTCGCCATCATGGGTCTAGCCTATCAAAGAGAAAGATTGAAGGGGAAACATCATAGCTGTCTTCCAGTTCTTGAGGGACTGTCACACAAAAGGGAGGACTGACCAGTGGTGAAATCCCCCCGGTTCTATCCAGCTTGGTGAACCGGTAGTGCTGGTGGCGGGAGGCTCCGCCCACCTGCCAGGACCTCATTACGTCCCAGTTTTTAACCATCTGCGCAAGCGCAGAAGTTTCTGCGCATATGTAGAAGGGGCACACACACACACACGTGGGAGTGCACACAGAACAGTAGCGAAGGTAAGTAGATTTCACCCCTGGGAATGATTTATTCTCTAGGACACCAGAAATGGAATCGGGATTTTTAAAAACGAAAATATAAGTGAATGATCATTCTCAAATAGAGATGCTCTCATTTTGAGGTGTTTTATTCCTTTTTGCATGCTGTACATAAGCCCATATTATCCTTCTAAGTGATGACCCAGACAGTTCTTTCTTCACAATTGAAAATACATTTCGAAGGGAAAAATATCTTCGCTGCATCTTAATCTTGTTAATCTTTTAACAAGATTGCTCTGCAGGCTATCTAGCTTTGAACAGCCTAGACCATGTCATTTGTCTTCCCAATTATTGTCCTTTAAAAAAAAAACAGTCTCTTTTCCCAAATTAATAGAGTGACAATAAACAGAGAAGCAGATAATAAGACACATCATATCTCCATTTGTCTTGCTGTCAGTAAGATAAAAGCCATGAGCTCTCCCTCCTCCCCACTAAATAGGGCAAACCTTTACCCCAAAAGGAAGCAATTTAGCAAACAACCAAAACCAACTGAGATACAGCCATAAAACGTGCTTTGCTCACCTCATCTGCAGTCACAGCAAGGACACTGCGACTTTTTTTCATGTCCTCTTCCAGTTTGGTGGACTTAGTATTCTCCCCTTTTGAAGATTTCCCAGTTCACCAGCTAGCAGCCATGACAGCTGCAGAACTCTCGAGTAGGCAGGGGACTGAATGAAGGAAATGCCACCTCCTGAGGCCTGCAAGGGAGAAAAGCAACAGAAAACTTAGAAAGCAAAAAACTGGCTTTCATTGTTAATATTTTGGGCTTCTTCAGGTCAAACCTGGAAGACCCCTCTTGTGACGGCTTGTGGATGCACGCAGAGCAACTAATCGACTTGTGTGAATCTACTCAATTTTGGTTTTTTAATACAACCAAAAAATAAAAGATAACCATATCATAGCTAGGGTGATATGTGAACATGCTAGCACAATACAGTTAAACCAAGTTTCTTCCTTTCATACTGCCACATTCCATAAAAACACTTACAATAATGGTATACAATAATACAGATAGTCATCCTAATAAAGTCACATCAAAACAAAGGCCTGCGATTCAATCCCATATCTTAAGATATGAAGTAAGCATCACAAGACCAGATCTTAGCCAAAAGCTCTTCCATATAGTATCACTTCCATATAATATCACTGCCACCTCCGCAAACGGCAGGAGTTCTGCCCAATTTGTCTGTTGGCAGCCTTCCTGAAAGGCAGGAACAATAATAACATCAGGATTTCTGGCATGGGGCTGATCAGATAAGTAGGTGGTAAACGGACATAGAACTTTCTTTTCTCTCCCAAATCTCATATTGGAGAAGAACCTTCAGTATCCTTTTGTGGCATGTGTGCTGTAGCTAGGCAGAATCCAATTCAAGCACAAAGTCTTGCGGGTACCAAGGTGCCAACTCATACAGAGCTTTAAGTGTCAAAACCAATATTGCAAATTCTACTTGAAGTCTGTATTTGGGAACCACTGCAGATCCTGAGAGTGCTACATGCAATGGCTTGTGTTGTGGCTTGCCCGCGTCCTGTGCAGCGGGTCATGGATCCAGAGGACCAAGAGCCGATTGGGGCGTGGCACTCTCATCCTGTGCCTCTGGCACCTGAGT
>JANHFK010002044.1:0-16369 GCA_036250565.1 Sibynophis collaris | reverse complement strand
TAACTCAGTTTTTCTTCTATTGTAAAATTATAATTTGAATTTATTTCCAATTTCCCTTTCCTATTGAAAAACCAATACAACTTGTTTTATTAAAAAAAAAATAGAAGGAAACATAACCAAGAAGACAATATGCCATGAGTTTGATAATCAAAAATGTTGGATTGGCTGATGTCCTTTGCCTGTAGTCTAAAAGGAGAGAGATTTGAAACTATTTTTGTTGTAGTTACTTAATAATGTTGTACTCTAAATGGAATGAAATCCTGTGCTATCTTCCAGTGTGGATGGTACAATTTCCTTTCCATTCCTACACATAGAGTCAAAATTTACTTTAGAGGGTTGGATCTTTTGGAGCAGAATTTAGGTGCTGATAATGCAGGAGGCTGCCATTGCATTGTAAGAATAGATTTTACCTGAGTTCTTAGAGCAATGAATAAGAAGAGAAAACACTAAAAATTCAAAACCATGAACATTTCAGGGAGAATTAACTCTATTTAAAAACAGAATAGAGTTCACCAGCAGCATTAGAGTGAAGATAAGGTCAATATTGATTGCTTTAAAATGTTTTTCTGTGGTCATAGTCCTAACAATTTTAGTTATAACATATAATGTAAATATGATTATATGCTAGGCTAATACAAATCTGATTTTTAAGAATATAGATGCTTTTAAATACTAATCTTATAAATAAAATAAGATGAGAAACAAAGATCTTTCCTTTTTCTGAAGTCAATTATATGATGCTTGGACATCCTTCTAAAAATCATAGAATGCCACCCACAACTATGTTATAGTTGCATATCTTATAAGCTTCCTAGAAAAACTCATTTGGAAAAATATATAAATGTACATTTGTTCTGAATCATTAAAGCTAAAATATATCTTTGTTATTTTTCTCAGAAACATGCCCTGATGCAACAGGTAGCCCATCAGACCATAGTGATGCAGTTCATTCTAGAGCTGTCTAAGAGCCTGAAGGTTGACCCTAGAGCTTGTTTCAGACAATTTTTTGCTAAAATCAAGGTGAGTTTTATGCAGGTGAGAAAAAGCAAACTGTCATAAATGCAAAGGGAATAAAGAAAAACCAAGTATCCTTTCTTTCATAGCAAAACCTTGCTGACAGGAAGTCTTTTGATTATGGAAGTCCAAAAGTCTTATTGTTTGATATGTGCAGTCTTGCTGAAATAAATCGCCTATTCTTTTTCTAATCTCCATTCAGACAGCTGACCAGCAGTATATGGAAGGTTTTAATGATGAACTGGAATCCTTCAAGGTCCGAGTGCAGGAGCGGGCTAAGGTACGCATTGAAAGAGCTATGAAAGAATATGAAGAAGAAGAGCGGCAGAAACGGTTGGGGCCAGGAGGTCTTGATCCAGTAGATGTGTATGAATCTCTCCCACAAGTGAGTAATGCAAGGAAGCTAGTGCCTCTTTTAGAATTACATGATCCTTTTGTTTCATGTGTTCATATCTGCATATTTGAGTAACTATCAAATACAAAACGTTTAGAACAAATTGCTTTATCTTTTGCTTTCTGCTTTCTTTAGCTGCTGTGATAAAAATATTTGTGTTGCAGTTGCAAAACGGTGGTTTCCATTTACTCATGTATCTGGGGCAAAGTTAGTTCCATGTCATTGTTAAAATTGGGTGCTCTTTTTTTGGAGCACTCTTCATCATTTTAAAATGAAACTAAAATAGTGATTACAAGTGCACAACAATAAAATCAAAAATAGTACAGAAATAGATATAAAGCAATAACATGAAGATAAATATCCTGGGAGAATGAAAATATGGTTGTCTGATACATGAAGTTAATAAAAAGGCCCTCTCAGCTCAATGGGAGGAACTTTCCACTGAATAGAACCATTCTCAGGTAGCCTTTACTACATTCCACCATGAGAGGGCACCTGAAACAGGATTTCTAGGGATGAATTTAGAGTATTAGCAAAAGCATAAAAGAAAAAAAAGTATTTTACATACTATTATCAAGAGAAGAAATTAGTATATCATCTTGACTTATGATTGGAAATGTTTTTCCTTCAAAAGCAACACATGCCACATGTGCAAACAATTCCATATCATTTAAAATATTCAGCCAAAACCCATAAAAATAATCCAATCCTACATATTAGCCTGTAAAGGCTAATTTATCTCCAGGTAGGGAAAAATAGGAACATATGTGATTTGAATTGTTAACTGAATTTTAACAGACTTGAGAATCAGTCATAACTCCTTGTTGAAGAATGTCATAACTGTTGCCACTCATCTGTAAGAAGACTCTCACAGAAAATTCCTGGTTGGCTGTATTGCAGACTCTCTTAATTTAAAACACTTTTTTTATGTTTAAAGATTTATATGGCTTCCTAACTCATAAAACTGCAACTCTGGGCAGCATACAACCATAAAAGCAAAACTTTTTCCCCAACAAAACCTTAGCATGAACAAAAGAGATATTTGAGCAACCAGTATCTACCACCTATTATCTAAGACCTTGGCCCCAATGCCTAAGGGAAGTTCCAGAGGTTTAAAAAGCTTTTGAAATGCAAAATTTCAAAAAAATTCAAAAACAAAAAAGTTTTATTTTGTCTGCTCCTCCAAGACAAATACAGACTCTTGGGTGACAAATAAAAAAGAATGAGTAGGTCGCCAGTGAAAGGTGGTCAATAATATCTGGATCTCTGCCCTCTGCCATGGTTTTCTTCTGATCTGTTCTTAATATTCTAACCCTTGTGGCTATTTTATAGTGTACTGCTAAGCTTACGTTTATCTATGACTTTCTTGTTTCTACGCTGTCTATCACCTCTGGGTATACCCATCCCACTTACCTTGTGTGTCAGTTGGATGAAGACAACATAGATACACAGTAATTTTCTGTGGCTATTGATATGAAGGAAACAAAGGGGAATATCTATGGAGAATCTCAGTCATCCAGAACTGAAGAAGCTTCTTAGATGAGAAGTGAAACATCTTCAATAAAAAACAAAGTCCAGTTGCTTTTTGAAAAAACACCTTTGGGACAAACAACGTGGAAAGGATTAGTAGTAAACTGTTTGGGAGTCATGCAGCACATGCAGTTTCTTTTTTTCTCCAACCTACTTGGCAGAGGGAACAGAGCTGGCTTATTTTAAAGGAGTAGAAAGAAGGAGAAAATGATCAGAATGCTTTGTATTTTCCTGAAATAATTTTATATTTGGCTCAATTTGCAGGGATGCATGATAAAATTAAGGCCTGAAATTGTCTACTGGAAACAATAGGAGTAATCTAAAGGTTCATATAGACCAAGGGTGTCAAACTCAAGGCCTGGGGGCTGGATCCAGCCCATGGGCTACTTAGATCTGGCCCTTCTGAGCTCTGTTTTTACTGGCAGAGGGTTGCCGGAGGCTGTTGCAGCCAAAAATGGAGCTCGGGAATCCATTTTTACGGGGCACTTGGGCCATCACAGATATCCCCGACATCAGTAACATCGAGCTGGCCACCTCCACTCTGGCCATGCCCCCCCCCTCCGAGGTCAAACACAAGCCTGATGCAGCCCTCAATGAAATTGAATTTGTGACCTCTGCTATAGATGTAATAGTAGCTACATATAAATTAAAAAATGGATTCTGAAAGTGAATATACTGACTTACAAAAATAGAAATGATACCTTTGTACATTTTTCAACAGACTAGAATTTATGATATTTATGATTATAAATTTATAGTAATTTAAAGTGAATTCTGTATTAACACAAGAAGATCAGCTTAATTTATGTAGTTTTTTTGGCAAGCCAGTTCTAAAAGAGCCATTGACTAATAATTATTCTAATGATGTTTAGTATTTGGACCATTTACATTTTATGTCTCTCTTTTTCCATGTAAGGTGTAGGTTCATGCTGAACCTAAATTTGATTTTGGGATCAAAGGACTAGGTGCTCCTGATGTTCTGCTCTCTTGAATATAATTTTCCCTCATAATGTTATTGCATTGCAGCAGATTATGCCGATTTTTTTCGTTCTCCCCAGTTTCAGAAGTAATTCAATGTGTACCACAGCAACTCCCAAATTCTTGATGAGAAGTCTTTTCTAGCTTTCGTTTCTGGATATATTTTTAACTAACTGAGCTCTTCCTCTTTCTCTCTTGTATTTTCTTCTACAAAACATTAAATGCAAAAATACCAAACTGGAAAATGTTCTTTCCTCATAATTGCACTTTCTCATGCTTCAGAGAAAACTGATTTATTGTCTTGAATTTTCAATAGAACAATGAAAATGTTAAGAAGATATTGTGTGTTTATGTAGATTCTTTCCTTTGCTTGCTACCATTTCTTTCTTTGTTTTGGCCAGGAACTTCAGAAATGTTTTGATATGAAAGATGTACAGATGCTTCAGGATTCTATCAGCAAAATGGATCCTACTGTGAGTATCCTTGGAACTACTTTAAGAATTAGGTTCCAGATTTTCTCCATGCTGCCAAATATTATTTCCATATAACTTCCAAGAAATATTAGTTTCTCTTCTTATATATTTGCATATCTATGTGCATTCTCCTGTTGCTTGAAGATAATTAGGCACAATGTAATCATCATTATATAACTCCCGGTGCCTTGTAAATTTGAAAAGCCTTGATTATCTTCACTCGTCTCAATTTATGATATGTATCTCTGCAAATTAAATACTGTATTTAATGGATCCCAGTAACGTAAGCGGTCATTTTTATTCTGGTTAAGCTTTCTTTGGCAAAGGGCAATCTCAATTTAGGTATTCTTCCACTTGGGTAGATGGGATGTTGACTGTGGCTCCAGGTTTTTGTTCATTAGTATCCAATTTATTGATTTAGAATTTTCCATAATTCTATGTCGAGACCTAGTATTTTTCTAAACTTTAGATTCTACAGTAATTTTTGGAAGCAAAAGGATCCCCCTTATGAGTTAATTCGAGTTGTGAAGATATCTAATGTGCAATATATAGCCCTTCAGCAGTATATATTTTATATCTTTTACAGGAAGCAAAATGCCACATGCAGCGGTGTATTGATTCTGGCCTGTGGGTACCAAATGCTCAATCAGCAGAAGGAGCGGAAAAGGGTGACAAGTTGGAAGGTGTCTATGAGGAAGTTAAGAAGGAGAGCTCTGAGGAAGAAAAAGAAAATCCTTAAAGCCTTGGCCATGTGTCTGTAAAGCAGATCGCCCCATTATCTTCTGCCCATCCTTTCACATCAATGTTCAATGATGATGAACTCTACATATTAAGATACTTTATGAAATTGTATGAGCTGCTTCTTGACTGGCTCCCTTGCTCACCCTGTGAACACAGTTCCCAACTTGTGCAGCTTTGTTATCTTATCAGAAGCCAAGATTTCAGGGGAGTCCTCGCACCATAATGCAGGCTCAGAGTGGCTTGGCATAGCAGTTCCACCTTCTGTCTTGCTGTGATGACACAACTCCGTGTCCTAGTTACAAGTGTGCTATTAATATCTATCTTTTTGTTTGACAACCAGTGAAAGCTATTGAGCAAATAAAAAGGTTGAAATAGCTGAGATTGATATGGTGTGAGTGGCCATTGTATTAATCTGACATGGATTAAACTTATTCATTTGGTTTAGTTCCAATTCAAATTGTTTGAAAAGACTGTGAATGGGAGGGGTGTGTAACGTCCAAGATATAACCCTTAGCACCTGAGATTTACTTGACAGCTTTGGAAAATATGTCTTCTTGAAACCCTGTAAATGTAGGTGAACATTGGATGGACTCTCCCGGTTCGAATGGGGACAATGAACAAGCAATCAAGGCAATGTCTTGGATACGTTTGAGCTGTAACCACTGGGGCATATCTTGTTTGGCTTTTTCTTGAAATGATGTAGCAGACTACATCATTTGTAGCTTTGTAGTTTTGGATGTCTGCTGTACTTTGCCTTGCCTTACCGGAATTCCCAGTTAGGCCTGTCTGAAAGGGAACCTTCTTTTAGCCTATCTTTTTACTTTTAATTTGCTGTTAGAAAAATAATACTGAGTTGCTATTAGTATATTGCTTATTGCACCTGCTTCCTTTTTGCCAAAATCCAACTATTCCTTGTAGGTTCATGTAATTGTGTTCTATTTGCATATTCCCAGTGTTGTATGACATTGATACAGAACAATTGAACAGTTAGCTAAACCACAGTCATTGAAAAGAATTACAGATTTGCCTAAAGATGAAAAATTTTGGTTAACATTTTACAAATGGAATGGGAGAACTCAGTACAGCCAGCTCACCACCACCAGCTCATCACTGCCAAGTCGCCCCTGCCAACTCACCGCCATCAAGTCGCCACAGGATAGTGCCACGTGGCCAAGTTGCTCTGGGGACAACTCACTACAGGTGGCCGGAAGGACAGTTGGGCAGGCAGGCAACAGCTCTGGAAGCTTGGTGTGGCGGAGGGTGTGAAAATGGGACCTACTTGGCCACTGCTCTCTTCCTGCCCCTCCCACCACTGAATGGCCCACCTACCATCGACATGGCCTGTGGCAGATGTAAAAATGGGACACCTCTGGCTGTTTCCTCCCCCACCTACCACCAAACTGGCTGAATTTCAAATAGCCCAGAGCTCGGCGCAGCAGCAGTAGGAGATGTTAAATTAGGAAGCCTCTGACCACATAGCACTTTGTCGGTATGCTCGCCTGCCCGGCTCTCCCTCTGGCAACCCACAGCAAATTGTACCTGCAGCAAGTTGGCCATGTCGAGTTGTCCGGCGACTTGGTGAGTTGGGAGAGGCAACTTGGTGGTAGCAAGCAGTAAGCTGGCCATGCAAAGCTGGCTGCATCTTGTTCTAGAGCTTTTACAAAACCTTTTGTAAACAAATTCCTGCTGCCTTCACCCACAAGAAACTGGCTTTCATTCACTATGTACTTTAGGGTCCCCAACCTAATAATGACTGCTGTTTAGTGTGCTCACTGATTGTCAACCAGTCAGTATCAAGTAGTCAGCTCTTTGATCACTGAAGACTTGAAATTGGATCTTCCTTGATTGAATTTGTTAACCGGTAAACTATTGTCATTCAAACTATATATTATATATCTAATATAGATAGATAATATTTATCTATATATAAATATAGATATATATTAGAATGGCAATAGTTTACTGGTTAATGTATTCCATCAAGGAAGATCCAGTTTCAAACCTTCAGCGAAATAAATATATAATTTATTTCTCCGTAAGTGAAAGCTTTGAACATTAAAGTTACTAGATTTGCATAAAACAAACTGTAATTCTGTTACGGTTTAGCATTATTCAAACTTGGTCTACGACATGCTGACTCACAATTTTCTTATACATAATTTTTTAATTAATTACAATTGGTTGGCTCTATACTATAGGCTAAGTTATATTTTGGCGAAATGCGTTATATGACTAGCCTGCTGTTAGCAAAATTTGATGATTTATGGAGATGGAAAAAACTTGCCCATTTCTATGTCTACAACACAGAACCTTTTTATATTGCTGTAAATATGGTGGAGAATGGATGTACTCAGTGTTATTTTAATATATCCTAAATTTTAAAAAAATATAATTCACTGACTTCTATAGTTCATATAGCCTGAGGGATGAAATTGATTTACGACCACAATTGAGCCCCAAATTTCTGTTGCTAAATGTCACAGTTGTTATGTGAATCACTGCAGTAGTTAGGTTAGTTAAGGTTACGTTAAGATGGACGTTAGTTAAGGTTACGTTAATTTGTACCTACTGTCATGTACATTTATAATATCAGTATTATGATTCAAAAAACACTCAATTTAATCAGGTTTTCTATCGGTAGAGATTTTATTTTCTGTTTTCCCCAACAAAATGCTTAGTATAGGAATACAAGAGAATTTGCTTTTTTCCCAACCCCCCCTCGTTTTTAAATTAATATAACAAAATATTGAAAATAAAAGTAAAATAAAACAATTTTAAAAATGCAGAACAACCAATATGGAGAAAGATATGCATTTTAAATAGCAGTCTTAATATTTTTGTCCCTAAAGACATTTTTTTTGGTAATATCTCCATAATTTGTTTACTCAATTTAAAACTGGAAAACAGAGTGAGGTATTATTCAAGATGGTTTGGTGTTATGGAAATTTGCCAGCCCACCGCCTTTCCCACACATTTAAAATGTGAGAGCCAAAGAAAATCTAATCTTCCATTATTTAGTTATATGGGAGCAATCAGGAAAAACTGAACTCATATACTCAAACATTTTATAAATCTTGGGGAAAAAATGAATGAAGTCATACTAAAATCAATTTTAAAAGATGTATTTATTTATAGATTTACAATCTGCCCAAAGTCAGTCAGTGTGACTCTGGCGGAATGGGACTTTTAGGCTCCTACCCTTGGCTGCGCCTGCTTCTTCTCTAGGCTTCCAGCTTCGCCCATTTACCTCTTAGCTGAGACTATTCGCTTAACCACGTCGGCAAGAAAGGTTGAAAAATGGATGAAAGCTCACTGAACAGCTGTCTCGCTTAGCAATGGAGATTCGAGGCTCGATGATGGACATACAGTAAGTCGAGGGGTACCCTTCCAAGTGCATCTATCACCGGTAATCCAGCAGGCCTTTGCTCTCAAATTCTCAATCTGGTAATCACAGTAATTGACGTCCACTGTTGGAGGATGGATTAAGTAAAATCTGTCGAAACGTTGGGGTGCTTAAATCTGGCCAGTGGGATCGGCCTGGAAATATCAAAGGACTGGCCCGCAGTGCCTTTGCCAGCCAAAACAAATGTGCATTGGCCAGGGCGAATGGGTGGGGGAGGGCCAGTTGAGGAGAAAAGCTGGAGATAAATGGGTAGAGCTGGAAGCCTGGAGGAGAAGCAGGCACGGCTAAGGGTACGTGCCTGGTGCAAGACTGAAGCCTCCGTGCTTCTGGCTGGACCGCAGGGGCTGGGGGTTTGGGGGAGGTGCTGCAGCCAAACGACCTCAGGCGCTTGTTAGGAGAAGGGAGTTGGTGGAAGGCTACAAGAAGCTCAAGGGAAGGGACAGAAAGAGAGAGAAAGAGAGAAAAGGGAGGGAGAGAAAGAAAGAAAAGGCCCCGCAGGCCAGATTTAAGCACCCCCAAGGGCCGGATCTGAGTTTGATGATTAAAAGTAATCATCAGACCTTGAATCCAGAGCCAGTGAAGTTAATGTAGCAGGAGTGTTACATGGGCATAACATGATGTGCACATAAATTACGCACATCATTTTGTTCAAGATCAGTTGAAGCTTCAGAGGACAACAACATATAAAACATGTTGCAATAGCCCAATTAGGAGCTCACTAAAGCGTGAGTGACTATGAGCAGGACCTCTTGGTCTAAAAATTGGAGCAACTATCAACAAGACAGTTGTGCAAAGACGCCCCTACTTCCACCCAGCTACTACCTGCTCTTTGAACAGCAGCTATGAATCCAAGAGAACTCCCAGATTGTGTAGCAAGTATGAATGGGGTAGTGCCACCCCATCCAAAACTATAGATGGAGACGGCAACTCCCGGATCTGGGGCTCCCCAAAAGCAATAACTACTCAATTTTGGCAGGGTTGAGCCACAACCTTTTCTTCCCCATCTAGACCCTTACAGCCTACATCAATTTGCCTACAAAGGTTACAATTCAAGGTCTGGGAGAACCACCAGGTTTTTAAGCCTTCCAGAATGCAATCAGATGGGATTTCAGGGAGAATATTATTTCACAGGGCAGGCGTTACAAATAAAGAGGCACATTTCATCAATTCTAAATCATAGGGTTTAACGGAAGGGATCCAGAGCAGTCCAGTCCTGTGGGCCCATGCTGGTTGAGCAGACACCCCAAGAGATAACTCACTCAGACAGCTAGGCCCTATGCCATGGAGGGCTTTGTAATTTATAGCTAGCACTCTGAATCACACCTACAAGAAAACTGGTAGCCAGTGCACCTTACAGAGCAGGAGTGTCAGCTGGGCATAACAAATCATGCCCACTACTGCCCATATCCCTGCTTTCTGAATCAGTGGAAGCTTCTGAGTGGTTTTCAAGGACAACCACTTATAGACACACTGCAAAAGCAATTATTCTCCTTAAAGCACAGAAACTGATTTGGTATATTACAAAGATTATTAAGCAGACTGAAATTACCAGAACTTCTGAGAAACAACTGCTAAAAGATTGGATTTAGTTCAGGGACTCTTAAAATATTAAAGTATTTAAATAAGGACATAAATGATGAAAAAGAATGAATTACAGGATGAATTACAATTACAAAACAACATAGGAAAGAGGAGTGAATGCTAAAACTGGGAAAGTTGTGATTGGATGGTACTGTATTGTGAAACAAGGTGAAGGTTTAAAAGGCAACATCTGAAACATTGTATAAGCAAGGATGGTTTGCAGATAGTGGGTAGTGTAGTTTTAGCTTTGGCTGTTTCCTTTCTGCTATCTCATGCCTTTAATTTCTTCAGCCTACTATTTCATACTACTTTTCTGTGGTCTGCAATATGCTCTTCACGGAATGGGATAGTTTGAGGCTATGTATGTTAAAACCAGTGCCTCCTTTCAATTTTTTATAACTTATATCAAGGATTAATGCCTGCCTCTGAAACAATATGTTTCTCATTGTCTAACTATGCGACAAAATCGTTTTGAGTGCCTATGAAGATTATTTAACTATGTGGGGCCATATTCCTTTTCAAAGTTTGTTTGCTTTGTTTTCAGGCATTTTTGGCTTGGAGTCATCTCAACTAAGATCTTGTGCTCTTGAATCCGTTCCCAGTGTTTTTATATTTTCCCACACAAATGCCCTCTATTGATAGTTGTGTGTTCCCTTTACCCCCACATGAATTGAATGATGCAAAAGCAGCATCTCTTATGTCACAATCACAAAAGCTCTTTGTAATAATTTAAATTTATTCCAAAAGACAGACAGAGTAACAGAGAAGGCAGAAATAAGAATGTACATCACTAGACCTGATCTAATCTACAAACTTTAGATCAGAAGTAGTACTTGATAACTAAGTAAATAGGATGTCTACAAATCCTGAAAGCCAATTTGGTTTAGTAGTTGATGCCCTAGGCTAGAAGCTTGGAGACTGTGAGTTCTAATCCCAGCTTAGGTATGAAAGTTGGCTGGTAGAGTTTTGGGACAGTCATTCTCTTCCAATTCACCTCAGAGTTCTTGTTGTGTGGAAAATGATGATGCTCGTCCATCATTTTCGAAGAGGACCTTGACATCTAACAGGTTGCAGGCACGGAATGTTCTGCCACATGTCGGGCAGGCATGTGTGGGCACCATTTTAGCAGCATTTGTAGTTCTGGCTTTGCGGAGTGTTTGCTTCTCTTGTGCTATAGTTGTTGTTCTGCCTTCAAATGTCTGGCAGCCTTGGTGGATCAACGTGCACCATGTTGATAGTTCTTGTGCCAGTTTCCTGGGAGGTTGTGTCAATATCCAGGGACTCGAGATGTTTTCAGCGTGTCTTTGTATCCCTTTCCTTGAGAAGCTCACCATAGAGGAGCTGCTTAGGGATACGGTGGTCTGGCACCCTCACAACATGGCCTGTCCAGCGTGTCTGATGGTACTACTGATGGTAGGCCTGCTCTGGAGAGGACTTCTTTGTTTGGGACCTTGTCCTGTGTGGAAAATAGGAGAAGAAAGGAGTATTGTATGTATTTGCCATCATGAATTACTTATAAACATAATAAAGGGAGTTTATAAATAAATAAATCTGAGCTAAGCTTCTATTCCTATTATTATTAACTGCACGGACAAGTTTTTTTCTCAAGGGTTAAGGTTATGGTTACACTGCCTTCAGGTTAAGATTTCTGTGGACAGCAAGTCTCCCTTGATACGGGTTACCTTAAGACTAAATAGTGTGCTAAAAATATCTGATTACTTGGTTTCATGCAGTGAACCAGTTCTACCCTGTCATCCTCCTATATATTGATTTTGATATTGGGTCCTCTGACCAGACCATTCAATGATTTTGACATCCAATGCTGGAATGAAAAGTGCAGGGCTCAACTCCATCCCCCATTCCTGAGCTGTTTTCGGTAAGGGTACCATATTCTAAACATCACCTGATGCTGTCTGACTACTATTCGCATGGCAAATTTATTCTAAAGATTGCTAATTTACATCACAATCATAAACAGTGATAATTATAGAGGGTATACTATATATATAATTTAACAACTGCTTCTCTGCCCTAATTTTAAATATGAAAAAGGTACACCCAAAGGTGTACTTTTACGTCATGCATTTAACACTCAAATAAGAACAATAAAAGAGGTCCATGAAACTAGATTATGTTATGAGCTTTAAAATATGAATGAAAAAACATTAAATACCTGACAAAAACAATAAAACTGTTATGTAAGATATGTTTATATTGTTTCTTGATTGGCGCCCTCACTTGCAATTTCCTTCGCTCTTGTTGGAGTATCATCTGTGTGATTTATCCGTAGCCATTTTTTCACTGTAGGAGTAGGATCCCAGGCCTTTAGAGGTAGGCCGATTACACTAATGGTTAGAGTGTTTGCCATATTAGAAAGAGTTACGTAATGTGTATTCGCTGAACATATCATGTTCATCTTTGAAAAGACCTTTTCAGCTTCTGCTGAACTTACAGCCATTGTTCTGATAATATTTTTAGCTCTTTGGACACTTTCAGGAATTGCATAGTTCTGGGAATTTCGTAAAACGTTTCCCACAAAATCTCGATAATCATTAACATCAATTTGGTAATGAAAAATGTCATTAAATATGAGCAATTGTTCTTCAGCTGCTTTCCATGGAACTAGGACTTCTTCAATATTCCAGCAATCTGGTTCCAAAAAATTGAGAAATTGTAATTTATTCTTATCTTGAAATTGGCTACAACTCGCTTTTAAATGTTCACAATCCGTTAGTTTTTTCTGCAAATTCATTATGATGGTTTCTAAAAGTCTTTCCCGAGGAAGCCCGACAAATCGATTATTTTCTAAAAATTTTATATTTTTAAAGGTCTCTGAAGTAATTAATTCATCAACTTTTTTTTCGTATGGACCCTTCGTCTTTACAAGCATTTGAAATGCTTTAATAGATCTTAACACAAGTTTGTCAGCCTTCATTATGTCTATATTTCTTGATTGCAGCGCATTTGAAAGAAGAGAAATTTCATTTAAAATATCAATCATCAATGCCAAATCAGTTATAAAATATATATTTTCAAGACGGGCAGCCATACCTATGTTCTTTTCATTTGAAGAAAAATAATGATGTAGCTCTGGATAAGCATGCCACACAGCTAGGGCTGACTTTAAATTACAGGCAGCCCATCTTGCTCCCAAAACTGGACCAATGTTTATAATTTCAGTTTCAAGTTGTTCAGATATTTTGCTAAGTTCAAATTGGAACTTACTGGGTACTTTATAAAGATTATTTATCTTATTAATAAATTTTTTTAAATGGTTTACTTCCTTTATCTCCTTTATTGAATCATCTAAAACAAGTTGGAGGCGATGGTTTAAACAGTGCCATATGATGATGTTGGGAAACTCTTTCGCTATCCTAGTGCTCACTCCAGATTTTCTCCCGAGCAGAACGCTGGCACCATCGGAGCAAAATCCTATTAAATTTTTTTCTAGGTAGTTCTTAGTAAGTCCAACATTATTTAAACTTTCCATAACTGAAGAATATATTGTCTCTGCATCCTGTTTTTCCAATTCAACTAGCTCAAGGAAAATTGTTGGTGAGCAAACTGAATCCTCAACTTTTACAAAAACTATCACAACTGGTTTACAAGCTATTGTTGAGTCTTCGTCAATAATCAAACATATTTTCAGATTATGTTCAATAATGCTAGTAAACATCTTGGTTTTAATTTCTTTTGCAATGAAATCAGCTATTTTTACTGCAGATTCACATGAATGCAATCCTGTTCCCATATCTACTCCATTTTGAATGTGTAATTCTATCACATGTTCTATGTCTGAGAATGGTCTACATCCTTTTGCCAGGCTGTAGATTGTCCTAAATACTCTACAAGTAGTACGTAAATAGTTTTCATTGATCTTGCTGTTTTCTTCAAGTTGGAGTGGTTGTGCTTGTGACTGTTTTGTAGCATCCAAGGGCAATTCTGATACAACCGATTCCAATTTTGGTTTCTTATTGAAAATAGCTGTCAAACTCTGTTGCCTTTTCATCCTTTTAAGGATTGCTACCGTAAAAAAATTAACATGCTTTATGTTAATATATTTATTTATGGACTTTAATACCATTTATCGAAGATTACGGGATATTGTAAAAAACCTATTGAAAAGGATGGGCATCAATAAGCAAATGTGGAAAGCTACCAACCCTCCTAGAAGAATGACATTATAGCATATCATTACACTTTAAGGAGTATTTCCAAAAACGGGCAGAATACTATATTTCCCAAATGGAGAAATGGAAGAGACATGATTTTTTTTAGAGGCAGAAAGCAGCCCCCACTTTCTTAATAGCCCCAACAGGTGTTTTGTACCCATTAAGAAAGATTGGGCCAGCCTATTCAGAAACCATACTGAGGAGGCCACCTTTTAGAAATGCAGATTTGGTCATCAATTTGTTGGAAGAAATGTCCATCTGGGTTCGGTTTCAAGTGGGGAGAAAGACACTGGAAACATGAAGGCTGTTTGGAAAGATGGTTTAATGGTGGACAGGACCAATGGTTTGAGGTCCTGGGCAATTGAGCACATGGAAGAGAGAGATTTATATCCTCTCTTGAGCTTTGAACTTGAGTTTATCCCATTGGTTGCAGTCACACTCCCATGGGGCTATGCAGTCATTGCTAAGTTTATCTGTGTCCTATGCTTGGTTGAATGATGATGTAATTAAAAGGTTTGTGTCCTGAATGGGTGTTGAGCAATTCCTATTATGGCTTAATGGCGTTGTCCTGGTTTGGTTCTTGAGTGCGGGCTAATCCTATCATTCTGGAGCTGAAGGCCTTTTGTCTTGTAGATAGAATGGCCCAGTCTTTCTCAGGTATTAACAAAGGTGGGGGCTGCTTTCCAAGAGTTTCTCCTTTTCTCATCCAGGGAGGTATAATATTCTCCCTTTTTAAGTATTTCCTAGAATACTTCATTCTTCTAGGAGAGGGGTGGGTGATAACTTCCTACACATTCAAGACAGGATATCTTGAAACAAAGGTAGGATTAGTCCTCAAGCAAGATCCAACACAGGGCAAAGCCATGTAGAGTTAGCACTCACCCCTCCTAGAAGAATGAAGTATTTTGAGAAATATTTAAAAATATTTAAAAATATATAATATTTCTGAGTTTTTAAAGACAGAAACTCAGAACCTCAGCTGCCTGACTAATACTAAGCAGATACTAAAGTGAGGCCAGCCTTTAGAAATGCAGATTTAGTAATCCATTAATCCGCAATAGGAATTGCCCCTTCATTGCATTACTCTCAGAAACTTCAGGAAGCTCAAGTGCAAAGCCCAAGAGAAGGTATAACACCCCCCATCACTCTCAACTCCATGTGGTCAGCTGCCAGGAACCCAGGTGGTTCTCCTTCAACATTAAACCATTTTTCCAACCCCATTTTGTCTCCAGTGCCTCCCTTGGAACTGAACCAATGGACATTTCTTCCCACACAAACAAGGACATGTAATAAAGAACGCAAAGTTTTACACTACATTACTACAATCACCGGAGGAAATTAGGGAATAAAGAGTAGGCAATAATTAGAATTGAAAGAAAAAGGAAAGTATGTAAAAGATAAGCCAATTGGGAGAAGAGAAAAATAAGATGGCATTGCTCAAGCAGAAAAAAGTATCACGATTCAAACAATATGTATGCGGATCCTTCCCATTGTGCATCAAGTAAAGCTTAAAAAAAATTAAACAGTCTGGCAGCGAATATCCTGGGAGGGGAGGAAATCCCCGCTCTCATGTACGGGAAGCATTTTCGTTGCCAGACTGCTTAATTTTCTTTAAACTTTACTTGATGCAGATCAGTGCGGATCCTTCCCATCCAGGAAGGCTGCTGGAAAATCCTGGGAGGGGAGGGAGGGACTCGGCTTTTTGAGACGCCAGATTAGCGTGCATTCACGTGCCTGCAACCCCCTTGCTTGCTGCAAAGCCAGATTGCAGCAAGCAAGCAAGGGATTGGAGACACCTCAATGCACGCTAGCCTGGCCGTTTCGGAGCCGGTGTGCCGTAGACATTGAAACTAACCTGAGGCTCCTTTGGGATCGCTGGCGTGGTTCTGGGATGTAGCTGGGCTGGGCCTTCAGACTGCAAAGCTTGGAGACCGGCCTCTCTCTCTCTCTTTCAGCCATGCAGTAACTCCGCGGCGGACGAGCTCGGGCTTTGCCACCTTCCAGCTAGCAGGGGCGGGTGGAGACAGAAGCACGCGGGGCTAAATGTTCGCGCACTTGGGAAGCCAATCGTCTTTAAAGCGTC
>JANHFK010002043.1:157163-172909 GCA_036250565.1 Sibynophis collaris | reverse complement strand
GGGAAGCTTTAGTATCCATTGTAATTGGTAAATTATTTTACAGTATTAAATAGGGATATTTGGAAAAGGGAAGAAGAAGCTGAAGGGAAAATACACATAACAGGTTTATGTTGATTGCTAGAGCCCATTCAGCTGGGAATGAGGTTAAGTTTCACTTTATAACCTTTTCCAGAGCAAATTACATTACTGGAGAAAAGCAACAAGGTGTGTTGGCAAGGGAAATTTTTAGTATGCAAAGGATTAATCGACTAGATCTGGAGGTTCATTAGCACTACATTCATTAGCAAATAAATCAACTTAAGGAGTGCAAAAATGAAATACAAAATACTGAATTAATTTAATATATAGGTGACATTGCACGCACAACAATATGACCAATATAATGTGATACTGTGAGGTAATAATGCACAAATTACTTTAAACCTTGTATGCGGATACTAGTGAGATTTTCTTGTCTTCTCTCATATTGATACTCTTAGAATGCTCTCTTATAAGTGCTTTTATATTTGCATTCTTCATAATTTGTTTCAGCTAGTTAAGATAAGGATTTAGAAAGACATCAAGAAAGGCTGCAGATGCAGAAGAAAGGAAAATAAAATATATTGGAAGAAAAAAAAAGGCAGGACTCTTCTTGTTATTTGCCATTTCTTTCTGGCAGATGGTGCAGGATGGCATGATCTGGCTAAATCTGGCTCAGATAACACCTCAAACTAGACAAAATAAAAGTAATTCTGTGATAGGAGAGTCATTACTCGGAACTTTTTGCTATGGTAGCTTTGCTTTTTGTAACAACATGTGAATACAGTGCCTCTTTCATTTGAAAATTAATCTGTAGAATGATTACAAGACCTGGTGACAGCCACTATTTTGTGTAGCTTTAAAACGTGATTAAATTCATAATGGGCACGTCCATTGAGGGCTATTTGTCTTTAATAGTTCAATACTATTGGAGGAGACCATGCCTCTGGATAGCTGTTACAGTGACATACGTCTCTGTCTCAGTTTTGTGAGCCCCAAAGAAGCTGTGATCTGGCTGGTCACAGTAAAAAAAAAAAAACACCATTAAATTAATACAATCTTTGGCACGATCCAGCAGGATTTATACTCCCATGAGTTTAAATCCAAGTTGTTATGTATTATTTTGTGCCTGCAGAAGAAAAGGGTGTTCATCCTTTTGATTAGTATAAAAGTTTCAAGCAGAGATTTCATAACTGTAAGCAGTTCTTCATTTTGAACTTCATGTACAGGTAATGCAGATACCCTGAAACACGAGCCAAAAGAAAACGGGATTGATACCTATACCAGGCTGAGGGAATTCTGCCAGCGATATTATTCAGCGCACTATATGACTTTAGTTGTGCAGTCAAAAGGTAAGAGCTCTTCATTCGAAATTACAGAACGTTCCCTTTGCTACTAAGTAGTGACTCACTGGATAATTACAAATTAGACCTGGTATCCCCACAAGAGGAGTTTTAAAAATCATATATATGTTTTTTGCTTCAGTTATCTGGAGCAGTTCCACAGGAAATTCAGCCTGTGGGCTTTATAATATTGGCATTGGCTGCTTGAACAACAGGTTCTCACCTTTCTCGTCTTTTCCTGATGATGTGCTGCTTGTTTCCCCTAATGTTTTCCCTTATGTGCCACCACTTTTTTTCCCCTTCCTCAATAGAAATCTTGGATACTCTGGAAGAATGGGTGACTGAAATCTTCTCAGAGATCCCAAATAAGTAAGATACATTTTCCTATTGTGTGTAATAAGCAGGATATTAAACCGGGTGCACCATTCTCCAACTTATATGATATTAGAGATTTGATTTACTCAGTCCTGGTCTTTAGTTTCTCATCTTTTCCTCTGCACGTGCCAGCTGCTGGTTTACATTCTTTTTCTTTTGCCAATTGCCTAAAGTTAATAGGAGAAAAAAAATTCGATTTAATCAGAGTTTTCGGATTTCTATATATAACTCAAATGAGTTGGAGAGGACACTTTATACAATAGATAGGCAAATTCTGTTCACATATTTATCAATTTATTTAGAAAAAAATATATGATTGCCTGATTCTTAATGGCTCTGGGTAGCTCACAGAAATAAAACCCCAAATACAAAGCCCAGTAACCTCTCCCTCCAAGTGTCAGCAACCAATTTAAGGGCTCCATATCATCCTGGGGTCCCCAAAAACGTATCTATAAGTCCTTTTGAAAAAGTGTCAAGGTGAGGGCCAATCTTATTTCCCCAAGGATGATGTTCCATAGGAAGGGAGCCACAACGGAGAAAGTGGACCTCCTTAAGAGAGGGGACTCATTACTCTGCCCCCTGCTCTGGAGGATCGGGTAAATGTAGCTGGAAGAATACGGTCCTTCAAATAACCTGCCCCCAGGTATGCATGCAGGGCTTTAAAAGTGAGAACCAACACCTTGAATTTGACCAGAAGCAGATCAGTGCAGCTCCCACAATATATTGTAAAGATTAGATCCTGTTTTTATTCAAGGATAATGATTGGATGGGCATTTTGGCCAAGCAAGCATACATTTCTTTTTGTTGCAATAAATATCTGAGGGAGATGAGCGGTTAGCAAATCAGAAATATCAGATAGATAGATAGATGGATGGATGGATGGATGGATGGATGGATGGATGGATGGACGGACAGACGATAGATAAGTGTTGCTCTGCGTAGTGAATTTGGTTTTTACCTGTTTGTATGCTATCTAGACCCTCTTGTCTTTTCCACATGTACAAGCTAAATTTCAAGTGCAAAACAAAATGAGACATCCCTAAAGAAATTGCATGCTATTTTTATAAATAGGAACAGAACTCTGAATCCAGAAACCCTTACTCATAGCTATAGGCTGTGTGTGTGTATAGTGCCATAGTTAGAAATATTTTCTGCTGAACAAGCGGCAACATTGATAATCCATTACGACTAAGGATTTGATCCCTGGAATTGAATAATTACTTAACAACCGGTGTTGAAAAATATGTAGGGCCTGATCTCATAGAGTGATTTGATTTGTGATGGTCCTTACTGGATTAGGAAGATGTGTGCGTGCACATATATGTAAATATATGTGTTCTTTCTTTTCAAGTGATTTATCCAGACCAACATTTGGCCAACTGACAGACCCTTTTGACACTCCAGATTTTCCTAAACTTTACAGAGGTGAGTGATGTAGCTGGATAACTCCTGCAGTGCTATCTACTGTGTATTCACATTGGTTTTAAAATTCCTAGCTTTAAAATGCATGCTATTTTTTTGTTTGTTTTGCATTTGGAAATGTTGAGGAAATCTGGAATTATCTTGACTTTATTTATTTATACGGAATGTTTCTTTATTTTTAGTGGTTCCAATCCGAAAAACTCATTCGTTAAACATCACTTGGGCTCTTCCTCCACAAGAACAGTACTACAGGTAACTTTAAATTCTTGTTCCCTCCTGCCTTGCCCCCTCCCTCCCCACTTCCATGGATATACAGTGAAATTGGATTAGGTAAATTTATTAAAAGCCTATATGGAATATTCAAGCTGATCATTTAATTTTGATAATTGCATTATGTAAATTTAAATAATAACAAGTACAGATAATCCTTGATATACAACCACAATTGAGCCCCAACTCTTACGTTATTAAGTGAGAAATCTGTTAAGTGAGTTTTGCCCCATTTTACAACTTTTCTTGTCACATTTGTTAACTGAATGACTGCAGTTGTTAAATTACTCATGCAGTTGTTAAGTGAATCTGGTTTCCCCATTGACTTTGCTGGTCAGAAGATTGTGAAAGGGGGTCAGGACACAGCAACAGTCATAAATGTGAATCAGTTATCAAGCATCTGAATAATAAATCACATGACTATGGGGATACTGCAAAAATGGTCTTAAATCACTTTTTCAGTGTTGTTGTAACTTCAAACAGTCACTAAATGAACTGTTGTAAGTTGAGGACTACCTGTATGTTGTTCTCCTTATGGCAACTCAGGGAGGTGACCTTTGTAAAGTATTATTCCCCCAATTCCCATCATTTTGGGGTTGCCTGTGTTATAGACTTATTTTTTTTTATAATGATTAGAAACTGGAATTTTCAAATTACAGTTAATGTTTTTTCACTTTGTAGGGTGAAGCCACTTCACTATATTTCTTGGCTTGTTGGACATGAAGGCAAAGGAAGCATTCTTTCATATCTTAGGAAAAAGTATGTATACAAATGAAAATTGCTGGTATTTGCCATGATAAATGATGAACACAAGAAATCCACATTTACATTGTTACTTATTTCTGTAGTATATACATTGTTGAGCATCCTGCCACTTTACTCAGTGACCAAGTTAAAGACAGTCATAAACTATGCTGAGGTTGAAGAAGACCCTTGCTTGAAAGCCTTAAGCAGAACACTTTAGAAGGGTCATGTGAAGTAGTGCCACTTCATTTCATGAATCACCTGGATTCTATTCCCTGGCATGATGCTTTCAAGATAGCATCTCAGCACAGGAAAAAACCCAAGAGGCATTCCACTTTAACTCCTCCAACAAGAAGGTGTTGAAGTAGTTCCACCAAACTTTTACAAAAGACCACTAAAAAGCAACAAAACAAACCAATTTGGTCCAGAGTGAAGCTGTTCTGTGGAATTAAATAAAGGAAGGCCCCTCCATCCCATCTTCAAGGCTACCCTTAGGCTTGACTTTACCTGTCAAACAAGCAAAGAAGTGCAGACAGTAAAACTGGTATTAGCCTAAATGACAACACCCAGATAAGGGATCTAAACACATCTAGAATATTGAGTGTTGGGAATGCTCATGTGAAAAAGTTCTACAGTAGGGTTGGGCGAACTTTTCATTCACAAAATAGCAGTAACCAACCAACCGTTTTTCAAAAGACAAGCTAGTGATATTAAAAAAAAACCTATTGTACCTGAGAAAATGAAATCAAAATAAACAAGAGTTGAATCCCCAATTGTAGATAATATAGTTGCTCCTTAAATGAGGAAAAAAAATTGAAAAGCACACGGCACAAAAAAGCCTACAAACTAAGCACAATACACTGAGTCTAGCCCAAATTATACTAGCATTTGCTTAAACCTGGGGTGGGAAACCATGGCAACTTTACAACCGGTGGACTTGTAACTCCCAGAATTCCTAAGCCAGCCATACTCAGCTCAGGAATTCTGGGAGTTGAAGTCCACCAGTTATAAAGATGCCATAGTTGCCCGCCCCTGGCTTAAACCAAGCCAGATAGACAAATAGGATCAAAATAGCTAAACACAGTGGACTAAAACAGAAACACCCACCCACCCAGGGCACGGGCAATACCATTTCCTTACATATATTACATTTTTCAAGGTTGAGGCAAGGTCATTGCTTCTGAGGGAAGTTCATTTGTTGAATATTTTTAGATTTTTCTCCAGAAGCACAGATAATCAGAGGTACAAATCATTGGTGATATGCTGGAAACATATATTAAATTTTTTGCATTTCTTCATTTTTGTAAGAGTATGGCAAATGTTTTTTCCAGATTCTGGGCACTTGAGTTGTATGGAGGAAATGGTGAGACCGGGTTTGAGCAAAACTCAACCTACTCTGTCTTCAGTATTTGTGTGACCCTAACTGATGAAGGTTACAAGCATTTTTATGAGGTAAATTTGAATTGCAATTTAGAGTGCTTATTCTTTTAGTTTATTACAGATGTCCTGAAAATTTTGAACCTTTCCTTCTTCAGGTTGCTCATGTTGTATTCCAGTATTTGAAAATGTTGCAGCAAGCAGGACCTGAGCAAAGGTAATGAAATATCAGTTTGATTTTAGTCAAGAAAAGTTGGTGTTATTGGTGTTTTTCCTTCTGTATTTCTGTATTTTGCATATTTGAGCTGACATAGTACATATCTGTTAAAGCTATATGGAGTAACTGGAAGTTCAGAGGAGTGACAATCTTTCCAAAGGGTACTATTCATTTCTCTAACCCACTGTTCTCTAGTTCACTCACTGGCTGTGTTGGTTAAAGATGAATATAATTCAAAAACCTGAACAGAAGATTAGAAAAAAAAATACTGAATACAGTAATTACAGTACTTACAAACACCCTTTGTAAAAAAAAATTCTTAAAGACATCATTCTTGAGAATAAAAATATTAACAAACAATTATTTTACACAGGTAAGTTATACATTAGCTGTCTAAAATCAATTGAAAGTAGTTTAATAATAGATGCATGGTAAAAGTGTATTTTCTAAATTTGGAAGTGGGAAGGCAGTCACATTCTGACCTAGGAGGCTCTAAGGCAGGAGTGTCAAACTCACATTGTCACGGTGGCGTCACGTGACTTATCGGGACTTTATCCCCCTTCACTAAACTGGGCATGGGCATGGCCCCATGGGCCAGGAGTTTGAAAGCCCTGCTCTAAGGGGATGAGGTATATTTGGGTCCTTGAATTGGTCAGAACAGAGTCAGACATGTTCTACCCTTATTGATAAATGACAAAAGCTCCTCTTTTTGGCATGGCAGCTGAGTATTTGAAAGTTTTTTTATGCTTTTACTCTGAAACTTTTATTTTTGGGAATATATATTCTTAACAAAAACTGCTTTCATCTACAGAATATGGGAAGAGATCCAGAAGATTGAAGCTAATGAATTCCATTACCAAGAACAGGTATTGAGATGATCAGATGTATGTCATGCAAAATACTAACACTCTTCTTCTGATTATTTGGTTGTGGTATCGACTCCTGTCTCATAACATATTTTTAATTTTTTAAATTTCCCTTTTGGGTTTTCAACTCAAATTAACACTTAACCGTCCTTCCATCACCCCTAAACATACGCTCTGTCATTCAGATATTTGTAATCATCTCTAAGAATTGTTGGGTGTTTTAAAAAAATATTTCTATGTTTCCACAAATTTTGGGTTCCCCTTCTATTGATGCTTTCTGACATATACCAGGCAAACATAGAAATGACATAATTGATCAGAATGTTAGTGATTTGAATTACATTTTGCTGATACATCTTAACAATTTGGAGTTCATCCCCCTGGTAATTAAATCTGATTCTTCATTCAAAGCAACTGTGAAAGTTAGTGTCCAAACTGTAGGGAAAATGACATTAATCTCCAAAGTTAGCTTACATGGAAAAAAATATTCAAAGGATCATATCATGAAGCAAAATGATTTGTTTTTCAGACTGATCCAGTTGAATACGTAGAAAGTCTTTGTGAAAATATGCAGCTCTTTCCAAAGGAGGATATTTTGACAGGAGACCAACTTCTCTTTGAATATAATCCAGAGGTAGGCGAAAAATTTAAAGCTCTTGTTTAATATGTAAGATAACTCTGACCTTGGATGATAGGAAAATACTTTTACCATGAGTTTCTGTTTTAGAAGGTAAACGTTATTACTTCAGGATTTACCATTCGTTTCAAAGTGAAGTCAAATAAAGATCTGGAATTATGTGCAGCAGAAGGAAGTTTTATTTGATTTTTTTTTTAACAGATAATTGGTAAAGCACTCAACCAACTGATTCCCAGTCAAGCCAATCTTATTTTATTATCTGCCTCCCATGAAGGCCAGTGTCAACTAAAGGAGAAATGGTTTGGGACACAATACAGTGTTGAAGGTACAAGAATAGTCTGTCTAAATTTCAGGAATTAAAATTCAGAGTATAAAAAACTTTGATTTGGTTTGATTTCATATAAACTGTGATGTAGTTGAAGGGTTATTTATGGATGTCTGGCTTTTTTCCTCTAGTTTATTTTGTTGTTTTCCTCTTGTCTTTGATCATAGCAATACAAACTAGAGGCAGCTGAAAAAGAAAAATTACTGGAAACTAGCCCAATATGCCTTACACTAATTACTTTCGTCATCCACAAGTGATTTTAACATTGAAAATTATAGTTAAACCATGGTTTAATGCAACAGGCAAACAGAATGCATTCACCTAATTCCTATCTCACACTGAGTCATAATAAGGCTGTTGATAGTTGGATTTTTTAATAACCTTTTGTTGATGAGACACTCATTCATACAAAATATTTATTGGACTAAGCAAAATTTTATAGACAGTGTTAAAATATGATCTTGCAATCAGAATGGCTATGTTAATTCATTGCAGTAATCCTCATAGAAGATACTCTACGGGTCATCATGATTTGACTGTTAAAACAGTTTCATATCAACAAAGTTTAAACAGGGTAGAAATAGATTGGATACAAATTTATACAGTACATGGTTAGATTGGACCCATTTAATCAAAATGACTTAAGTTAGCTGTAACTACTTAATTCCTGATCCATCCAGTGGAATTTCTGTCGTAAAATTCTTAATTAAAGAATTGTTCAGGTTTATGAGCAGCGTATAAATTTGGCTCGATGCTTGTTTCGGTGTCCTCCATTATCTGTGAAAATTTGATACGTGTTATGAGAGGAGAATCAGAACAGTGTATCTTATTTATGCATATCACTACAACTAGGTTTATCATTTTTCTCAGGTGTGGTTTTACCAAGCTATTTGTAATATTAATATTTACAGATGTTGATCAACACTGGAGTGATACATGGGCCAGTGACTTCAAATTAAATCCTGACTTACACCTGCCAGAAGAAAATAGATACATTGGTGAGTGATGTATGAATTCCTCCTAAATAGTCTAAGATATAATTATGTATGCTATTATTGTTTTGCCATTTTAAAAGAAAGATATCTATAAGTAACAGAACAGATTTATTCTGTTAGATTTCTGCCATGTTGGACCCATAAGAATTAGGGAAATCTAATGTTTGTTGTTACAGAAATGTTCATGCCATTTGTTTGCTTAATTGTAAACAGGTTTAAGCATTTTATGATAGATAGTACTTGTTTCTTAATGTGAAATAACAATCCTATCTTTCATCATTTTAGCAACTGATTTCGCTTTGAAGGATCCTGATTGCCCTCAGACAGAATATCCAGTCAATATAATGAGTTCCCAGCAAGGTTGTTTGTGGTACAAAAAGGATGACAAATTCAAAATCCCTAAAGGTAACTATTTTGTGGTGTCTTTGAATAAAACTCCTAATGAACCTCCACCTATGGCTCAGACGGCACTTATTCCTTTTGATTTCTCATGTAGAATTTTTTTTTTTATTCTAGATAAATCTCTCGGCAATGTTGTCTGGCATTAAACCCATTTCACTTTGCATATGTGTCACTTCTATTGAGTTGCAACTTGGCATTGAGTGGGTTTTAGAATTTAAATGTATGAAAGGGCATTTAAAAATAATACTACAAATACATAACATAAAATGGGTTTTCTATTTTTAAAAAATCCTCACTTTTTAGCCTTTAAGTTTCATCCATGAAACCAGCTATAATTGAGCATCATCTGATGGAAATTTTACCTCAAGCAATACATTGATATATAACATATTGCTTAAGACAAAATCAGTGGTTTCTATTTTATTCCATTTCTGTGTTACATCTTAGCATTGCTGTTTTCAGTTTCTAAAATGAAGATAACACAACCTGAACTGTCATTTCAACATTGTCTTTTGGTTTGAGATACTTTCTTGACTTTAATAACTTTACCCTTTATGTTGGTCCTAGAATGTCAAGCTCAGTATTTGATCACTGATTTGTAGACCACCTTAGAGATAGTCCACGACTTAGAACCAAATTGAGCCCCAAATTTCCATTGCTAAGCAAGGCAGTTATTAAATGAGTTTTGCTCCATTTTGGCAGCCTTTTTTTTGCCACAGTTGCTAAGCAAATCATGCAATTATTAAGTGAATCGTGTGGTTGTGGGAGTAATTTAGCTTCCCCCCATTGACTTTGCTTGTCAGAAGTCAGCTGAGAAGGTTACATGACCCTGGGACAGTGTGTTTGTCACAAATACGTGCCAGTTGCCAAGCATCCAAATTTGTGATCATAAGGATGCTCCAATGGTTGTGAAAACTAGTCATAAGTCACTTGTTTTAGTGCCGTTGTAACTTTGAACGGTCACTAAAAAAATGGTTGTAAGTTGAGGACTACCTGTATGCATGTCCTGTTTGTTAGACGTGCTGTCTCAATCTTCCTATTGGATATAGAACTTTTCCCTCCTCAACATTAAAACAAAAAACAAAACACTCTAGGATTTTTCTAAATGTCCACTTAGGATTTTTAATACAGCTTTGTCAGAGTTCCCTACGTCTTCTTTATTTTCTCCAGCTCCTATTTCCTGGAAAGGCTTTCATTCTGTAAGATCCAGTGGCCAGAGAGCCCTCACATTAGGGAAGCCAGGGTGTTAAATGGTCTGATTTATGTGCAACAATTTTCCATGATGAATGATATGGCTGTGAGCATGAACATATAGCCTGTATATGACTGCTTCTTTAGAAAGGACAGTGAATCTAATCAACATAGATGTCAAGCTGATCATAATCTAAGGTGTAGTAGAGATACAGACATAGTTTTGATTAAAATTCTGTGTTGTTTGCTGCTATTCATTATAACTTTTTTTCCCAGCTTATATCCGTTTCCATCTGATCTCACCACTGATCCAGCAATCTGCTGAGAAGTAAGATTTATAGGTTTTGGTCTAATCCCTGATATGTTTTATTGATTTGCTGTAAAAAATATTTTAAAGGAGCTTTAAGTTAGGGAGTGAGTGTTCTGAATTACAGAGCCTCTTGCTGCTGTTTGTAACTCAAAGTGCTCTTTGAAAATAAGTGATACAGTATTGCAAGCTGTAAGATAGGTTTAACTTGGTTTAATAAACTAGAGAACTCTAACCCTAAACAACTCATCCTACTTTGATCCTCCTTCTCAACCCCAATATATTAAGTGCAGCTCCTAGATCCTTAAAAATCTTTGAAACCCTGGTTTAAAAAATAGATTTGGAGTGTGTGATTTCTATTACTGATAACTGCATGGGGGATAGCAAATACTGATAGTTGATAGTAGGAGCTCTCATGCTGTTACACATTTTTATAGCTAAATGCAATATGTAGTTAAAACAGCAATTGATGCAACATTGCAGTTAGTTATAACTTATTAAATTAGGAGACTCTTAATTAAAAGGCTCATGACCTAAAATATTAACCTCTTTGCATTCAAAATAATACAATTTATTATATTAAAAGCAACTTCAAATCACAAAAAGCAAGCATGACAGGAATGTCATATCTGCAATGTAACATTTCAAATGATGCATAAAACAAATGTTGACCATACTGGTTGATGTATTCTATAATTCTGCTTCTGTAAATGTGTTGATTTTTATCATAAAACGTTTTAGTGTTTTTGAAGGAATGTGTAACAAAAAGTTGTGAAACAAAATGTTGTGAAACAAAACGTTTCACAAAGAAACATTCTCAAATTCTTACCTTTGTCTCCCATTGTCTGAACTTAATATGGTCAGTGTGGTGCTCTTTGATACTTTTGTGAACATCCTTGCATACAACCTTGCTGAACCTGCATATGAAGCTGATGTTGCTCAGTTGGAATATAAGCTAGTAGCCGGAGAACATGGATTGATCATTCGTGTGAAAGGCTTCAATCATAAGCTACCTGTAAGCATTGATCTATTTGGGCCTTGAATTCTTTCTGAAAAAGTGCTTTTTAAGAAGGGTCATAATGAATTGGTTTATTGTTGTTGTTGTAGTTGCTGTTTCAGCTCATCATTGACCACTTAGCTGACTTCAGTTGTACTCCAGAAGTTTTTGAGATGATAACTGAGCAGTTGAAGAAGTCTTACTTCAACATCCTTATCAAGCCAGAAGCCCTGGCCAAGTAAGTGTCTGGAGTATATGAGCCAGGATGATTTCAGACATTGTGCTATGCAAGAAGGTGGTTTCTTTGATTTTGGTTCATTGTCTAATCCATCTTTAAAGGAGTCTAGTCACTGAAATTTCTAATTCATGGCTTCTGGCTTAGCAGAACAAACACTGCTGAAATTGGGCAGCAAAAATGACATTTATCATTGAAAACTCATCCCCAATTTAACCCCCTTAAAAACCCAAAAAGGTCCAGAAATGTTGGCCACATCCATTCCAGTGAACTATTTTGATACATTGGGTAACAATTGATAATAAGAACAAGGTAGGGATGAAATATTGCATGTCCATAAGACAAAAGGATTGATACTTGTAATACTTATGAGAATAATTGGGAGATGATCTCCATATCGATTACTGCAATAAGCCACTTCAGTGTTCAATTTTGCTTGAGTGACTGGTGCGTTGGTCTAGAAAACACCAGATAAGAAAATACACTTTCTTGTGCAATATTTATTAATTTTTTCACTATATAAAAATTGTACCTAAGACTAAAGGACTAAATTGCAGTTCAAGAAACAAGAAACAAGACTGGGTCTTGTTTGGGGGTATTTTATGAGTAGATTGTCTTTTATGAGCAGATTACTTTGAAGTTTTCCTATATTTCTTACCTTTCGTTTATAGAAACAGATTTGATCTCCCACCCCTTTATGCCTATATGTTGGAGAATGATTTTTTCCCCTTAATCATTCCTATCCCCAAATTGTTTAAAAATCCATATATTTAGTTATACTTAGTTGTGTGGGGAGGGAGGTGTCCGTAAAAATCAAATGCATGTTAAATTCAAATATATGTAATGTACATATATTACGTACGTACAGAACGTTTATGTAAAAAGTATGTAAATTATACAAAAGTACATACATTATCCCGATTATGGTTTTGTACTTGGAATGATGTTGTCTCCAAATAATAAAGAGGAACGGGTGGGGGGAACCAAGTTTGGGTAAATGCAAATGCATTTATTTTTGGATCCAAATGCAGCTTATAGGCAATGCTATTAAAGCCAACGTATTTTCAGTAAACATGTAATGATGAGTATTTCTCTTGTGGCACAGAGATATACGCCTCTTAATCCTGGAACATTGTCAGTGGTCTATGCCAGACAAATATGAGGCCCTTATGAAGGGGCTCTCAGTAGATTCTCTGCTGTTGTTTGTGAAGGCTTTCAAATCTCAGCTCTTTGCAGAGGGCCTTGTCCAGGGAAACTTCACAAGCTCCGTGAGTATTTCAACAGCTTAACTTGCATCTATAGACTATCTTGTCATCTGTGATTTTCTTTGCTTAACCTTTGACTGACACCATGTGACAAAAATATCTGGCAGTTCTGATTTTCATGCCAATTTTCTCTCGTTTGCTGCTTTAATAACAAACCTTTTCAAACAGAGTCCATGAACAAACTATTTTCAATATAAATCAAATAAATAAATATAACTTAGATTGTGGTGAGAAAAGCACTTTTCTGTGCAAGTAATGAAAAACACTGGAGCATAACACATCTAGTCCTACGCACTAATATTAGTTGTTTCTGGACTGTTTTACAACTGTGTCATATTCCAAAGGCACTTATGTAAGGTTTTTTTCCCAACCACCAAGAGAATTGCAATACTGCATTCTAACCACTTTGCCACCACACGGCTCATTTCTAGTCACAATGTTAATCTCTCTCTTTTCTTCCAGGAATCAAAAGAATTTTTGAATTATGTTATCGAGTAAGTATATTTATCTTTATATTCAGAATTATAAGATTATAACAGCTGCCAACATTTGAGTATGAGTGTTATAAACGGGGGCTATTATTCAATTTCAGTTAATTGAATTAAGGGTTATTTGAATTATAGTCAATTGATCAGTTACCTATGCATTCTAATTTGCACATACATACAAAAGAATATTTCTGAAGCCGTAATTATACTGTTAGATGAAGCACATTGTAAGCCGCCCTGAGTCTTCGGAGAAGGGCGGCATATAAATCAAATTAAAATAAATAAAAAATAAACGAGCATTATTCTCAAAATTAACCAACTTCGGGGGTTCCTAGACTGTACAAATATTTTAACAATTTTAGTTCAACACTTTTCTCTAACATAGATTTGCTTTTCTTTAAAAGAAGTGAAAGGCATGTTGTAAAACAAGCTTATTGTGCAACGTTTTGAAAAAGGTGACCCAAGTCATTTATTTAACTAATTACCGTATATATTTTCCTCCTTTGCAGGAGTTTTCATTGCTAGAATGTGTTTTTACTCCTGTTAAACCTTGTTAATAAATAAGACAAAGAGCAAGTGGCAACTGACATTTTAATTTTTCAACTCTTTCTAGGAAATTGCACTTCCTGCCTCTAGTGCATCCATGTCCAGTTCAGTTCCGAGTGATGGATTTACCATGTGCCCATCTGTTGTGCAAAGTGAAGACACTTAATAAAGGGGATGCCAATTCAGAAGTGACAGTCTACTATCAGGTACTATGATGTAAAAAATGGGCACATTAACTGTTTTGTGATGCATTTGTTGCTTAGTGCGTTTCATGCATAACTTGAATTTCATAATATACAGAGACTATTAGCTATATGGCTATCTATAAATAGATGGGTATTTTCTTTTCAGATGAATATTGTAATTTTTATAGAAGGAGTTGGATTTGTGTTGTTTTTCTCTCTTTCTGCATTGAGATCCTTCTCCTCCTTTCCCCTTCCAATTTTCCCTACATTTTAGCTGAGTTCCTCTGGTGTGCTATGCTATGCCATGTTATTTATTTAATTATGGTTTATCATTTTAAATAAAAGCCAAATTATACTTTATTCAGACAATGTTGGCTTACAGCAATAAATTTTCCTGTCTTGCTTCTAACTAAAATAACATATCCTGGACATCTTTAAATTTGTTTATTTTCAACCAATCATTTCCAATCATAAAAGTAGAGAAAAGTAGCCATAGAGAAAACTAGGTTGATTTTTTTCCTCTGCAAAGCTCTTTTTCCCTGATGGGAATGTTCATAAATGGGATTTTCCCATCATCATCTGATGTGATATACAGAGCAGAAAGTACTGTGGTCTTTTGTTTGGTGGCTTGACGATCCCCCATGCACACACATAAACACATCTTTTTTCATACAAAAGTTATGTATTTCTTACAAAGAAAGACATCAGTAATTCAATAGCCATTTCAAAAATTTACAGTTGGAAGAAATAATCACACAGTGAGATATCTGAAGTTTGGTATGGTACATATATTATTTCATAATTGCTAGAGCATTTAGGGAAATTGTGGTTTCAGTCATACTAAACCTTTAACACACATTTTCAGTATTGCTAGTTTTGGAATGTTTCAAGCAGTCTTCAATAGAATGCAATTTACAGTCTTTCAATTTTTTCCCTAGTCCTTCTTTTCTGCTGTGTTGGACTATGGTGCCCATCCCAACTCTCCTACTTCCACACTACATGCTCTTTAATTAGGTTCAAATGACTGCTGGAACCGTATTTTATTAATGATTTGTTGAATGCTGCACCATTCAGTGCCTTTTGAAAGATTATTGTAATTGCAGAACAAAATTTGACTTTCTTTATTATTGCCTTTTTATTTCTTTTTCAGTCTGGAGCCAGGAATTTAAGAGAATATTCTCTTATGGAATTGCTTGTGGTAAGCTTGGATTACTTTGTAAAAACAGAACGACATAAATCTTGATGGTCAGCTCATATTAGTATATGGTATACAATGTACACCATAGAAGATCATAGTTTATGGTGAAACTCTAATAAGGCTAATGATAAAAAAAAATCTGGGAAGACATATAGCAAAAGGATGATTAGTACAAATACTACATGAGGTACAGAAATCACCCTATCTGTGTTTTTGAAACCTCCATCTCCCACAAAATCTGTTAAATGCAAAGTATAATATCCTGAAGCATACTAAAAAGCAGAGACATCACCCTGCCAACAAAAGTGCATATAGTCAAGGCTATGGTTTTCCCAGTTGCAAT
>JANHFK010002043.1:141799-157063 GCA_036250565.1 Sibynophis collaris | reverse complement strand
GACTCACTGGAGAAGAGCCTAATGCTGGGAAAGATTGAGGGCAAAAGAAGAAGGGGACAACAGAGAAGGAGGTGGCTCGATGGAGCCACTGAAGCAGTAGGCATCAGCTTAAATGGACTCCAGAAGATAGTAGAGAACAGGAAGACCTGGAGGAACATTGTCCATGGGGTTGCGATGAGTTAGACAAGACTTCGCAACTAACAACAACAACGTAATATCCTGTGTTTTGACTATATACACAGTAAAGTGCATGTATATAATTGTTTCCTATAGCAAAGCAAAATTTTGTAACTGACCCACTATATGCATAGTCCAACCATTAACTGAGATTCTGAAACTATCATAGTAATATTTAATGCATAGTTGAAATAATCAAGAGTGGAAAGACAACTTAGAAACCAAAAAGCAACCATCAGGCATGTTTTTTTTTGCAACAGTGCAATTTGTAGGATGAAGTTAAGTCAGCTTTTTACAGGGAATCAATAATTCTTAAAAGTATTGGATTACCTTTCTTTCTTGTATCTGGGACAGACTTCTCTGTCCACAATATTTTATGTAAATTTAGCCTTTATTTATGTCAGATATGGTTTAATCTCAATGCCTGTTAAAGTGACAGTTAGTTAATTAAAGCATGTTTTAAATTGCTTATTAAAAATGTCTTAAGAGATATACCAGGTATATTGAATTAAAATACTATTGAATTTCAGATGTATATGGAAGAGCCTTGTTTTGACTTTCTTCGAACCAAGCAAACCTTAGGGTAAGGTTCTATTTACTGCTGTATTAGAAGAGAGAAAATCTGTATACCAAATTAATGTAGTTTGAATTAGCCTATTTTCATTTATGCAAGGTGATAGTTGGTGTTTTGCTTTTCAGTTCATTCAATACTAGTTTTCTTCTATTCCAGAAGGTTCCACTAAGCCCTTAAGAGTTGCAACCCCCAAAAAAGTATAGATCATTTTTAGTCCCGAGTCTGCTCCCTGTAATCTTTTAACTGAAAACATCTTTGACCAATAGCATTAATCTAGTTTGTTCGTTAGCAAAAATGCTCCCTCAAAAAAAAAATTCCACTAATTGTTAAAACAGCTTGCAGTTTCTACACAAAATAATTTTCAGTTGACAGCTGTTCAGGCAGTTCCAAAAGCTATTCTTAGCATATATCATACCACTATTTAAATGGAAGTAGCTGAGTTGTCAGCTTTTTTGTAGTTTAAAAGCAAATTTGTGCAATTTCTCCTTTCATTTTTAGATATCATGTCTATGCAAGTTGTAGGAATACATCTGGGATCCTTGGATTCTCTGTTACTGTAGCCACACAGGCAACCAAATACAAGTGAGTAGGATATTTGAGAATTTTACTTTTTCTCTTAGCCCTGTAAACTCAAAAGGTTTTTCAGACTAAATATTTTATGAAAAATATCCTTAGAGTAAGAAGCGTTCTTTAACTTTTTTCTTGGATGTGTGCAGTGTCGCCTGAATTGAGATGGGCAGCAGATAAATTTGATTGTGCATATATATCTCGGGGTCCAGGCGACTACACACACACACACACGTTTTCACCACTATCACTTGCTATATATGAGGGTGTTAAACAAATGTAACCCCTGAAAAAGCAAATTAGAGACTGGGCACCACAAAACAGCACGATTTAACCTACCGGTAATATAATTTTGGGGTGTTTGGGTAGTATAAATTACCATAAAGTGTCATGAGAACAGAGCCAATGACTTAAGCTTACATTTTAAAAAATGCTTTGAAATATTGCAATAAGATGTTAGCAGAAGACATCAGCTGGATACAAAATATCCTCCTGTTGTTCCCATTTGGCTTTCACTTGATTTGCCCTTCATGCAATTGTAGTCAGTTTCACCTTGCTGTTTCTCAATACTTAATAGTAAAAAATTCAAGAACATAGAATTGAACTAAATGCATATTAGACAGAATACATATTTGCGATTTATTTCTCAGTTCTGAAGTAGTGGATAAGAAGATAGAAGAATTTTTTGTGTGTTTTGAAGAAAAACTAAAAAACATGACTGAAGAATCCTTCAAGATTCAGGTAATGGCTGTTATCTCTTTATTTTCTAGAAATATTTTCCAATAAATGCTTGATCAACAGGTTTGGTTGTCCACCAAAACAGTAAAATAGTTTTTTTCTGGTGCTTGATCGAAGTTTATGAAGTCCAGAATAGCATAAGGGCAGTACTGGAGTTATACTATCACATTTGTAAGGGGCCCAAAGAAGTAATTAAAATTTATTATTCACCATTTAATTATGCAGGAGAATTTTTATCTGATTAATTCAAAAGGACTATTGCCAACTATTTATAGATCTAAAAGTAGAATCTAAGTTATACTTAAACTAATTACAAAAGGATTAGAGTACCAAGACTACCAGAAATCAGTTCCCCCAACTTTGATACCTATTTTTAATGAGGATTAATATCTCCAGAGATGTAGTAGAAACAGAAGATCTAGATAGTATAAATTGGTCTCATTGGATCACATATGCTTAATTGATAAAAGCTCAAAGCATTAACACACTACCTTTCAAAATATTAGACGAATCTGTAATAGGGATGCTTTAATACTATTTTGAAAAAAATTGATGTCTTCTTCTCTACACTAGGTCACAGCTCTCATTAAATTAAAAGAATGTGAAGATTCTCATCTTGGTGAAGAAGTGAATAGGAACTGGACAGAAGTAGTGACTCAGCAGTATCTATTTGACAGACTAGTTCGGGAGGTAATTTTTAAAAATATTCCTATGTGTGTCAGACTTAAAAATCTTTGTATGCTCTTTCCATGTTTAGTTCTAACAGTAGCATAAGGAGGCAGTTAAGGAGCCATTTGGTCTAATGGTTAGGGCACCAGGCTAGAAATTGGGAGACCATGAATTCAAGTCCTGCCTTAACCATGAAAGCTGGTCGGGTGACTTTAGGCCAGTCATTCTTTTTTAGCTCATTTTAGTTCAGAGTTGTTGTGTGGAAAATAGGAAAAGGAAAGTGTGTTGGACAAGTTCGCTGCCTTGAGTTATTTATAAAAATAATAAAGGCAGAATACAAATAAATAAGAATAAGTTCAATTAAGTCAGGATTGAGAATTACATGTTTTTGTATGTACAGAGTCCTTAATTTACAATCGCAATTGGGAACACAACTTACATTGCTAAGTGATGCAGTTAAGTGAGTTGCGTCCTTTGTTACTATCTTTTTTGCCATTGTCTTTAAACAAATCATGCGGTTGTTAAGCAAATCCAGCTTCCTCATTGACTTTTGCTTATTGGAAGCTGGCTGAGAAAGTTGCAGATGATGATCACATGCCCCTGGGGTGCTGTAACCATTGCAAATGCATATTGGTTGCCAAGCACCCAAATTTTGACCATATGACTATAGGGATGCAGCAACACTGAGCACCAGTTTTACGTCACTTTTTTCAGCATTGTTGTAACTTTGGACAGTACCGAAATGAATGATTGTAAGTCAAAGACTACTTGTATTGATGGCTTAAGTATAGGTCAATTTCTACATTATTTAAACATATGCTAATTTTAAAAACTATTCTGTTTTAGATTGACGCGCTAAAATCTCTCTCGCAGTCAGAATTAGTTGACTGGTTTCAAATGCACAGACACAAAGAAAAGAAAGTACTGAGCGTACATGTGAGTATTTATCACAAATGTGTAAGTAGCTTTTATTAAATTGGGTGAATATCAAGGCTTAAGTGTTAAGATACAATGGCTGCTTTGAGATGGATATGTGCAAAAGGCAGCCAACATATCTAATTATTACTACTACTGTTATATCTTGCCCATATATATAGGCAAGATATAAAATAATAATAGAAATAGAAATAATAGAAATAAATATGCTATTGTATTTGGAACGAATATAAAATTATTGTTTGTGCAGCGTATCCTGGCTTTGAACATGAAGTTACAAAATTGGTCCTTCTGAAACATGAGTTTCATATAGCTTTAGTTAATCGAATTCAAAATAAAACTATAATTTTTAAATTTTAAGCATTAACCTGTTGCTTACTCATGCATAAAGTAATGTTTTAGCCCTTTCTGCAGTAATAGAAATTATTGCACCTATTGTAGAATTTATCTCCTATTTTGAAATTACAGGTGGTTGGATTTGGTGTACATGAAGGGGATGCGGACGTTCCATCTCTTTCAAATATGCACAGCCCTTCAAGCAATGAAATACCTCAACTAATGTTCTTGGACCCTTCTTCTTTGACTGACATCACTTGCATTAAGAACATCAAAGTGTATACATCAGCTCTCAATGTTCTTCCATATCATAAGATATTAAAATAACTCATCTTGGGCTGCCATACTGTGTAGTACAAGTTAAATACTCTGGAGGTATGCTTTCCTTCTAAGACTCCAATTTACCAGGCTTTATGGAAAATAGTTGACTACTCACAAACTAATGTACATATTTCAAGCCTTTTAACCAGCAAAACATACATAAGAGCGAGCATTTTTTTGGTGAAAATATATAATACAATGGATGTATAGAAAGATAGACTTAATCATAAAAGTAAATGGGTCTCCCATTGGCAATTGTTATTCTGGTTTCTTTCTGCCTGGAATGCTGCTGCTGCTTCTTCCATAACAGCTGTGGGTAAAAAAGACTAAAGGCACTCTCAGAAGTAAAATATTACCTGCTATCCAGAAAATGCTATTAGGTTACTTAAAACTGAATGTGCCTATATTGCAACAATTTAGAGAAAAAATATTTCTGGCTTCAAACGAAAAAATATTAAGAATATACCTAGGAATCATCTTCATCAGATAGTTCAAGATGAGTGCTCTTAAAATAACGTGTGCAATAAATTATTGAAATCTTAATTTCTTGTTTTTTTGTGAGATTGTTAAGGTAAAAACATTTGAGGACTATGTTAAATTAGTTCTTTTTAAGGTGAGTTTGCTCCTGAAAGAAGAAAAAGAAAAGAGATTGGGATTAAGTTTTTGGTAATGCTACAAAAGCAAAACCGGGAAAATAGTTGAATGTATCATTGCACCTCAAATGCATTCTTTAAATGCGTATTTTAAGGCAGAAATCATTCATCTACATTGGTTGCATGGAATATGGTATATAAGTGGTACTGCTCAAGAACTTAAAAGTGAAAATAGGGCAAACACAAGCTGTTCCTCCTGTACTGCATTCTTAGTCCTTTGCTTTTTGGAACAAGGGGGGAAGAGGGAGAAAAAAATGGTAAATCAGGACATATTCTACACATCCAAATTATACAGTGGTAATAGAATAATATTAAATATTCTGGGATGTTACATATAAATTAAAAGCATTCTAGTATATAAGTTTTTCAGTTGAACAAATTCAAATGTTAGACAACTTCCCTCTTGACATTCTTGTGGCCCATGCTCTTAATCTACAGAAGCGAAGCAAATGTGGTTCTCCAACTGTTTTAAATAATGCAACTCCAAATATCATTGGCAGTAATGGTTAAGGCTTGGGTATGCAGGAAGTTTGAGTTCAGCAACATCTAGAAGGCCAAATTACAAACTGGAATTTTCTGGTTTTTTTTAAAGGAAGTAAAACTGATCACCTATGCCTAGTTCTAATCAAAATAACACAAGGATTAAGGCAGCTTTAATAGAGAGTATGAAAATTGTCCATCAATTGTTAAGTTTATCTGAATTCTCTTGAAAACACACATAACAGGAAAGAGTTTTTCACTATTTAATCAGAAGGGCTCCTAAAATGGAATGGGCATTTTAATTGAAGGATCATTTTTTTATTTTTAAATTTAGCTAAACTGGGTTATCATGGGGCTGAGGAAAAGAAGAACAGACCAATAAAGTCAGACCATGGAGCTTAAAGCTATCACCAGCATCTGAATAAAATAGTGCAGACCTCAGTGTGATCACTTGTTGGTGTCTGGACACAAGTCATTAAGATAAAATAGATGTGCAGCAAATAGTAGTAACAGGTCACTTAAGTCTTCATTCTGTGTTATTCAGGATATAAATCAGTATATGATATGAGCAACTGAATTTTCCAAATTAATATCTCTGCTGAACAGGATTGACTTGTCCTGAACATCTTTATAGCAACATGTTTTAGACTGCAAATGATTTCCTTTAAAATAAAACAATGCATACTTTTGAAAATCCATTTTATGAAGCATTAGAGATGCATCTGCAAGAAATCAAATGGTAATCTATAATTACATTTCTGTTTCTAAAAATTTCAAAGAGTTTTTGGGGTAAACAAATGCCAGGTTTTTTTTACTACCATTATTATTTGTTAAATGCAATCTTGAGTTTTCTAAACCGGCAAAAGAAGTCCTCGTATTTACATAGAAATTAACCAGTTCTAAATAAGTGAAGCCATGTGAATGTATCGTGTAAATGCCAGAATCCTATGTATGAGGCACATGCCTCTTTGCACCTTTTACAGCAATGCTTAGTATGTATGCCTAGCTTGAGCCTTGGTTTTATTCTCCTAGAAGCATAGGAGATCAGACAGGAAAGGCTAATATAAATTACTGCTACACAGTCAGGGCTCTTCCTGTTTTAATTGTTCACTGCATGAGAAAGTCCAGTATCCCTGAGATAGGAACTGTAACTGAAGGAGACAGGCTCTTCAAAAGAAGAGTCCATTGAACATTACAATTAGTGCCACTAAGTCAAGGCTTGAACTTCACAGGCCTGGCCTGCTTAATATTTACTGGCTGCAAGTCGCTTGAGTAGTGGCTCATCATAAACCCAGTATTCTCCATCTTCATGGAACAGCTGTAAAAGAAAAGTACTCATTAACTATTTCATAGGAGCAAAAGAATTTAACACAGGAAATGTTTTATGAATATAAACTTACCCTTGTTTCCCATGGAATCTCTTTCTCTTTCCTGGCTTTGGCTTCAGCTCTTTGTCTTTCCTCAAGCCTATGCTTAGCTTCAGTGGCTGCATCAATGTCTCTGATCTTTAAATTATAGGTTACATCTTTCCATAGGCTTAAAAAAAGATAGAAAAATATTCAAGTTGCAAAAAAACCCTCATAATTTAATAATCTAGAAATACATGTTTGGAAAGAATGAAACCATCACGTTTGTTCCCAAGTTCTACATAGGATTAAGCCTGCTCAATTTGATTTGAAACTATAAAATGTTACAGTTGGTCCACTACTGTGGTTAGATCATTTTTTATCTGAATGAGGTTTGTCACTATCATAGACATCCCTGGGTCCAATTAGAATGGTGTGAAGTTGGGTTATGGAACCTGATGGATTTCTTCCTAATAATTTGTCAGGTAGTTTCATCAAAAATCTGCTTGAACTCTAAAATACAGAAGTGACCAAAATAAGAGATGGTCACCCTGGGTGACTACTCTCTGCTCACTAATCTGAGTTGCTCTCTATTTTACTGAGGAGATCCAGAAGATGAGGTGGCAGGGGAAAAACCTGGAATGTCGATAGGAGAAGCCTAGAAATTAACTTTATATAAGGGTTTGTATTGAGCCTTATATATACAATAGGGGTGGCAAAGAATTCCTAATCTTCCACCCTTATTGCAGTAGTGGAGTGTGCCTCGGTAGTCATATTTAAGTGATTTACATGTTTTGGAGATTTGAGATTCAAAAAGATCTTCCTGAGACCACTGTGAGATGTTTGTGAAACCCTTTGTTCAAATTCACCCAGGCCCTGATTCTGTATAGTCTGAAAGGTAAGATAATACCTTGTTAAGTAACCTGTGATTTTTCTTGGCTTATCAGTTCTGCAAAAGTGGAATTGGGTGATCTGTACAGTATGAGCTCTTCTACCTATGTATTAGTTCTATAAAATGGAGGGTAAAGATGTACAGGTAGTCTTTGACTTACCACCACAATTGGGACCAGAATTTATGTTGCTAAACAAAGCAATTGTTAAGTGAGATGCACATGATTTTACTTCTTTGCCATGTTGGTTAAGTAGTAAAATCCAACTGGGAAGGTCACAAATGGTGATCACATGACCTCAGGATGCAGTAACTATTGTAAATACATGCCAGTTACCAAGCATCCAAATTTTGTCATGTGACTATGGGGATGCTGCAACAATCATAAACACGAGGACCAGTCAAGTCACTTTTTTCGATGCCATTGTAATTTTCAACAATCATTAAATAAATGGTTGTAAGTTGCAGAATACTTCTAATGCATTATTCAGAATGTGGGTCACGTTAAAAGAGGTAGAAAGGTAGACTTAAATAATTTACATAATGTTTGCCCAAACTGAATTGTTATAATTGAACAAAACATTTCAATTTTAAGTTTTCACATATACATTTGAACTGCTGATAATTCATTTGAAATAGGCAGCATACAAAATACTATAACAAATTATCTTATCCCACCTTCATTAACATTACTTATATTTAGTTCAAGTGAATTATTACTTGAGTTTGAGAATATTTTTTGAAGCTGTTATTGTAGCAAACCAAGAAAACTATATTAACACTGACCAGCGGGATTCATACTCTTCTTGATCTTCTAGTTTTCTTACTTTCTTCTTAATGGTAGGCATTTTCTTGGTATCTATAAAGACTACATTCTCCTAAAGAAAAAAAAATCTCTATTAGATTTTTACATTATTCAATTGAAATCAGTTTTTCATTAGGACATTTATCAGTATTTCTCATATCTACATTTCTTTAAATATAGACAAAACAATGCAATCCAATATCTGCTCTCCAATAATGCAACTGATTTCATAAAAAATATGTTAACCATAGAATATATCTATCAGTTATCTGTATCTTGGAAATGGCTTAATCTTGCATTCCTTTATATAGCTAGTCTTTGGATAACAAGCACTCGTCCAGTGACTGTTTAAAGTTGCATTGCACTGGACAAGTGGTACAAGCAGTCCTTGAAGTTCTGGCTGCCCCACCACCCCTGTAGTCACAATTGTGATCCAGGCACTTGCACTTAACAACAGTTTCAGCATTCCACAGTCACATGATTGTCATTTGCAACCTTCCCTGCTAGCTTCCCACAAGCAAAAACAATGGGGAAGCTGAAACGTTGCAAGGTGCTCCTCTAACGCACTCTTGTAGCTCCCCCCCCCCCCAAGGAGTTTGGCTATGAAGGCATTTCATATTCCATAATGCTTGTGCACATCTGCAGCAGTTACCTGTGACATGACACATCCTCATTCACAGCAACCACTCCCAGCACTGCTGCAGCTATTTCCCCCCCCCCAGGCCTGCGTGCAAGCCACATGTGGCTTCTTGCTGGCTTCTCCATTGATTCTGCTTGTTGGAACCCAGGAGATCTTTGATGCTCACTTAATGACAGCATCAGGGATTACCATCGCTAAGCAATGTAGTCACATGACATTAAGCTTTATGACCTTACTGCCCAATGATGGAAATTCTGGTCCTAATTACTCCCATTAAGCAATGACTACCTATATAGTTTTTGGAGTGGAATGATTAATTGGATATTAAATTAATGACATCCTTGGAACAAATCAAACTTTTTCATATGGAATACAAAAGAGAAAATGCAACAACACATTTTAATCTATGAATTAACCAAACATTCAACAATTAGGATACTTTACCCCCGTTGCATATTTTGCATACATGATACCGTTCCATTCTCCTTCAATTGAGCAAACGGATTTTTTATCATTAGGTGAACTAAAAAAACAGAAGGAAGGATTAAGGTCAGTGGCCAATCCCTTATCAATTTAGTTCAATGCTTAGCTCAGCATGGCACATCAGAACTACTTCAAGTCAAGCTTGATTCCTATTGATATCACTGGCATAACCCTGTAATTTTTGGGGATATTTCCAACGTCCCTGTCTATCCTACAGTAGTAGTACTGCCTAATATTCTCTCATTCCAATATTAACCACCCCAGCCTTACTAAGCGTCCAAACCCAGAAAAATTCAAAAAAGATTTGGTTAGGTGCTGCTACCTGCTGAGAGGATCTGTCTAAATCCTTAAAACTGCATTCCCTAAACTGAATGTAATTATTATTTCCAACTAATATGGCTGTACTGTACAGTACAATACAGTAAAATCATGAAACTGCGTCTCACTTACTTGGGTCATGTCATGTGGGGGAATTCACTGGAGAAAGTAATTATGTTTGGAAGAATTAGCAGTAAAAGGAAACAAGGTCCTAAAAGAACACAGTGGCTGGACACTGTCAAAGCTGATACAAGCCAGAGAATACAAAAACTGAAGAAATAGTGCAAGATCGAAAGATGTGGAGAAACTGCCCACAGAATCATCAAGGGTTGGAATTGATTGAACGGATAACATCATCATCATTATGGCTGTACTAACACATTTTGAGGGCACCAGATTATGGAATATTAAAAGTAGTCTCCAGCAGTTCTATTATATTTTTTATATCAGAACTTTGAAATGAGTGTGATTTTTAAAATCCATCCATATATATATATATATACTTACAATATTTCACCTGTTACTTTGTGCTTCTTCCCCCCATAGAAAGGTTTTGTATGGAATATTATGTTAGTATTATAGCCTGTTTTAGAACAGCTAATGTTGCACTCTCCTCCCAGCTCTATCCATGGCACTGTGAGAATGGATCTGTCAAAAAAAACAATTCCAATTTTTCAAACAGCTAGGAAAACAAACGATTTATCACTTATAAAATCACTGAAAACTAGAATTACTTGCCTTGCATAGCCATTGGGGAAGGTTAAAATGTAATGTTCATCATAATCTAAGCATGATACACACCCTGTAAAAAACAACAGTATGGGATCATACCATTTTTGTATAGAGAGAAAGGAAAACAACAAGGATTAAAATAAGGTGAACAAAAATAACCTGTCAGGTTATGTTTCTGCAGACCAGTCATTCCCCCACCCCGTTACCAAAAGCAGAATGGCTATATTTAGCTCTGAAAAGAGATATTTTAATTTTACTTGCACACAATCTAAGTCCCACGCCCCCAAGCGAAAAATTTTAGCCTTGCCTTTTCCAATAATGATGATCTCATGCCCCCTACCCACCCCATAGTTCATAAAAAAGAAGAGCAGCCATGGTTGCCATCCCTGGACTAGAGAAATGACTGAACAAATTGCTACTTTGGAAATCCTAGTTGAAAGTCATTTTTAACAGCAAAACAGTAGCATAAGAATTAGAAAAAAGTTAACTTTTGATTTTTTTGCTTTTCATATTATGTGAGGAACCATAGTATTTTTCTTCAAAATGAAGTCCTTTAACTTAAATATTCCTGCTAAAATTACATCTGCAGAGCATTTCAATAAAGGCCAACAAAATCAGATTAATAAAAATCAAGTTTGTTATAACTATCAATTATTTTTTTCAGTACTATCATTACAGCTTTTCTTCTGGTAATATCTGGATGCTCTACAAATAATTATTACATCTGATTAAGTCTTCAGCTGAATTAAGCAAGCAGGGAATGAGCAATATGTGGTACATACTACTTTGATGGCTCCCAGTGACTTGTACTTGATTATAATAAACAAGTCAGAAACTTCTTATTCTGAGAGAAAACACTAAAATGGACAGAATTGACCACGGACAACTAACTGCATCTGTAGCAGTCAAGGATAATGAGCATAGCAATGTGAATTCTGGTTTATCCTTTTATAGGAACCATTGCAAGAGAATACTGAACTATTAGCTCTTGGTTAACATCAGATAAGTAGTGTCAGTAGTTCTCATTGCTCATTAAGATAAGAATCAACAATGACAATCTAATATGTGACAGCAACTTATAGGTCTCCAGATGTTACTGGACAGCAACTCCCATCACTCTCATCACTGTGTCAAAACTGGCTAGAGTTGATTAAGTTTATCTGTAATGGAAAAACCAGATATTGCCTGTTCCTGGATTGGATTATACAACCCATACTTTCTTGCACAGAAAAACAGAAAATAGCAACAAGTTACAACCTACGCAAGTCACAAAAATTCCTCTACCAACCACCAAAAAGCTCAGAATTAGTAACTTAAAAATATTGTTATCAGCAGTCAGAGGCAGCAGTCAGAGGAAAAAAGAAATACATACATGTTTTGTCAAAAATGCTTCATAATTATAGAATTAAAACTCAGGATTAAGTAAAATTCAGATATGATAGACATACCCTGGCCTATATTATGAACACCAATAGACATTCCCAAGAACTTTGATTTGGTCCAGATGTGAGCATTGAACTGAATTTTCTTCCTGGAACATTCTGCATAAAATGCTGAAACTTAAAAGGACAAATAAATATGGTAAACTATGGTGTAGGAAATAAGCACAAAACACATATTACTTTCCCAGTAAGAAATCTGGAGAAAAAATGCTAAAGTTTCAAAATGAAAACAGCAACAATAGTTTTTAAAATAATTTACTATAAAACTTACTTGGAGGGTGGTGAGAAACTTGTTCTGCTACAAATGTCACATTATTTGGGGAAACCCATGGAACAGGTCCATCTGCAATTGTCTCCTGCAAAAGAGATTCCAAACTATGCATGATACAGATTTCTTTTTGTATACATGAGATATTTACAAATATTCTAGATCTGAAGTTACATCAAACAATAGAAAAAATACATTTATGTCAGTGACTGAGTTCCTAAAAACCCATGTATCTAATGAATTCCCTTAAAGAAAAACTGAAAGGAGGCTTGGGTTAATGCAATAGCTGTCCTTCAAAGTAGAAATGCTACATTAATAATAATAATAATAATAATAATAATATTTTTATTTATATACCGCCCTTCTCCCTGTTGGGACCCAGGGCGGTGCACAGTCCAATAAAAAACATAGAAAACATATAAGACGTACAATTAAGACTTCCCTTAAAATACAATATATAACTGACTTGGTATTTAAAATCCCATTTGGGCAATCTAAAAAATCCATATCCACATCCCCACTAAAACCCCATTTTAAAACCCAATTTTTTAAAACCCAATTTAAAATTTCACGAAAGACCGGCTAAAGTAAAAAAGTGTGTTTAATGAAACAAAAGCAATGTTCCATGTAGTACTTATGTTAAGGCAGAGGTATCAAACTCGCATCGTCACGACAGTGTCACATGATGTATCAGGACTTTCCCCCCCTCCCTTTCGCTAAACTGGGCATGGGCATGGCCAGCGTGTGATGCATCCGGCCTGTGGGCCAGGAGTTTGAAACCCCTGTGTTAAGGAATACAAGGAAGCGATCTCCTAACCATACCCTCCAGATATGTCCCCTGCTTCCCGCTGACTGAGGATAATGGCATTGCAATACAGGCAAGTCCTCAACCTACGACCACAATTGAGCCCAGAATTTATGTTGCTCAGTGAGAAATTTGTTCAGTTTTGCTCCATTTTACGTCTTTTCTTGCCACATTTGTTAAGCGAATCGATGCAGTTGTTAAATTAGTGACGCAGTTGTGAAGTGAATCTGGCTTCCCCATCGACTTTGCTTGTCGGAAGGTCACAAAAGGGGATCACATAACCTCGGGACACTGTAACCGTCATAAATATGAACCAGTTGTCAAGCACCTGAATGCAAATCAAGTGACCGTGTGTGGGGATGCTGCAACGGTCGTAAGTGTGAAAAATGGTCATAACTCACTTTTTCCAGTGCCGTGGTAACGTTGAACGGTCACTAAATGAATTGTTTGTTGCAAGTCGAGGATTACCTGTATTGTATACATGCAAAATCATTGGAAAGCAGCAAGTTGGGGAAAGCTGCCTGGCTTTTACTTGTCACCCGAAGAGGTCGCCACGGTCAACCACAAGGCTGGTTGCATTAGGACCGGACAGAGTTTCAGATGGTTTAAAAGATCGTGCAGCAGCCTTGAGTGACAAGACCTCTTCCTAGGCAGCGCATAACCCCTTGCCCGATCGCCGAGCAAACAAAGAGGCTGCAGCCCGTCTTCCCACCCCGCCTGTTTGGCACAAACATCAATCGGAACGATGCTCCGGAACGCCTTTCCGGGGCTCGAATCCGGGAGGTTCGACTGACCTGCTCAAAAGGGGAGGGCGTCGAAACGGGGGAAAGAAGCCGAATTCTCGCGCAGGCGTCACTTAAGTCTCAGCTGTCAAAAGCGACTTCGGCGGCCACCATAGAGGCGCAGCCCTGGGACCGAGAGTCTACCCAAGGAATAAGGGAAGGCGTGTTTGGGAGTAATGGAGCACGTCCCTCTCCTCGCCGTCATCGATGGTATGCCATTGAGCCGGAGCGGTCCGCCATCTTTCCGGTGGGCAAAGAAGCCTCGGAAGCCATCTTTAGCGAAACACGCTAGACTTGGTGTGCGCGCGCCACCTGCTGGAGAAAGGGAGAGTTTAGGAAGAGCGGTGCAATTCTTTTGGAACCTCGCCTCCGCGCTGTGTCGTCTTTCGCTTTGTAGCGTTGTTTCCCCTTTTCCCCCCTTTCCCCACGAAGCTTATGGAAGTGCAACGTGGTTGTGGACCCTACAAAACTCGGTGAGAAAGAGACCGAGACCGAGAGACAGACAGAGAGAGAAATAGCGAGTAAGCAAGCAGCGTTTGGGTCACACTAGGATGCACTGAGATTTATCCCTACCTAAAGTACATTTCTGCTTCCTTGCGAAAGCTTCTTTGTTCCATCCTTGTGCATAGAGAAATAGCTGTAAGACACATAATATAGCTTTGCCCGTCTCCTCTGGTGTAAATCCTGCTGGATTCTAATCTGCAAAAAACGATTTCTACCGTATTGCTGTCAAAATGTTGTTTTGGCCATTAATGGGATGGCAAATTAAAAGTAAGATTCCACAGGACTTCCTACAAAAAAAAGAAAAAGGAAAGGAAAAGGGGGAAAAACAGTTAAATAGTTTGAAAAGAAAGTTGGATAGTTCCATCCTGTTGGTGTCCATAACAAATTAGGATGATAGATATCCTCATACAAAACATCCAATTTTGTATTTCTCTTCCAAAATCTGATGCAAATATTAAATTGTGATATTTCAGTGTTGTAATTCACATGCCATCATGTTCCTTCTCTGTATTTGTTCTTCAAAAGAAGAACTGAAATTGAAGCAGAGAATGGTGACGGGAAGGACCCAAACTTTTAGCAATAACACTAGCACTTAGACCTATATATCACTAAGTGCTTTACAGTCCTCTCTAAGTAGTTTAGAGAGTCAACATATTTCCCCCAACAATCTGGGTCCTCAATTTATGACCTTAGAAGGATGGAAGGCTGAGTCAACTCCATTGTAATTGAAATTGAAATTTATTAAATTTATAGACCGCCCTTCTCCTTTGCAGGACTCAGGGCGGTTTACAGTCAGTTA
>JANHFK010002043.1:19952-33903 GCA_036250565.1 Sibynophis collaris | reverse complement strand
GTCTCCATTAGGTTTTATATAAATAAACTTTGCTTGTTCCTTGTCCTCTGGACAGATATATTTCACAGACATTAGACATTTGATGTTTTATTTGCACAGCTGCATCACGAATCTTTGAGATCACCTGAAATCTTAGCTTAGACAACCTCTTGGCATTTAATGAAATCTAAAATTATTAGATAGTATGAGATTTCACAATGGTTAAATAGGACTGTTTTGTCTTAGAAAGTTCTCAAAACAACTCTTCTCCATTTTCCTTTTATTTTACGATCAATAGATCGTTAATTCATGGCCCATATAATTTAATGTGTTACATTTGCAGAACCCTAGGGTTAAGAGTATTGGTGTTTATAGATAAGGTAGAGTATTGACATTCTTTACAGTGTTGGTGTTTTAATAACTTCTGAATGGATACCAGTTTGATACCAGCAGCCATATATGAAGGGTTATAGATGCTTCAAATAAGAACAGAATTTATTTTAATATTGAAGTTCTGAAAATAACTTTCTGAAAAGCTAAATACTGGAATGACTGGAAGGAATGTACTTTAAATGACTCAAGTACAGTTTAATGTTCATTTAGATTCCTCTCTTAATACTCAGGCAAAAAATAGCATCTTTGATTTTAAGAATTTGCATTTAATGAATTTTAAATTTTAGACGGAAACACTGAAACATAACGATCCTTTTGCTCCTGGTGGAACTGCTGTGACTGCATCAAGTGATCCAGGTAAGAAATTATAATGACAATATTAACCTATTTGAGGTGTAAGCAGTAGTAGTTTGATCTGGTTCTTAGTAATGGCGGTGGGAGGCTCCAGCCACCCGCCCAGACATCATCACAGACCTCTGTGCATGCTCCCATTGCAAACTGGTAGTGAAGGTAAGTAGAACCCACTCCTGGGTGTGAAGCATATTTGGATTTTTGAGAGTACATCATAGCTGCTTACTCAAAATGGCTCCCACGGTGGCTATGGATTACCAAAGACCCTTTACCAGAAAGCAGAGAGAAGACAGTTCCTACAATACCTCCTCAACCATTATAATCAGACCCAACTTACTTTACTTTTTCTTTCTTCCCAAGGTAAGTTTGCTCATTTACAGAATACTACATTATGGCTACCATTGACTGTTAAGCATGCTACTGATATTATGCAGTTCAATAATTTTCCTTTTAAATTCCTGTTAAATTAAAAGAAAGTAATGTTAGAGGGGAATCTGATAGATAGCAAGTAATGTGTCCATAGGAGTTTGTTGTCTATAGGCTATATCAGGGGTCTGCAAATTTTGGCAACATTAAAACTTGTGGATTTCAATCCCAGAATTCCTCAGCCAGCTATAGTGCTGAGGAATTCTGGGAGTTGAAGTCCACAGGTTTTAAAGTTGCCATGTTTGAAGAGCCCTGGGCTATATTTTAGAAACCCCTAGTTATGAACAAGCCAAGTTATATATATACAGACTAAGCTTTGTTATGCCCCCAATTTAATTGTGTTACATGTACCTGCATCTTTTTAGGTTTCTAAAAAGCATCAAGATCAGCCAAATTAATAATTTAAATAGCTTAATTACTTTATTTTTCAATCAAAACTAAACAGTTAATCCATTGTGTGATGTGTTTCATAATTTTAGGCATGACTATCTGCCAGAATACATTTTTGTTGTTTCTTAACTTAGACTAACTTCTGTAAACATGCTAAATTTGATTAGTTTCAACCCAAGAATTATAATTCATTTCAAATCCTTAGTGTTAAATATGATTAGCATCATAATCAAATGTGATTATATAATGGATTTTGGATACCGGTTTTCAGAAATATTTGATTCTATGATGTTTAATTATTATATTTTGAAGGCATCAAATTTGACATAATTGTCCTGCCTAACAGCAAAGTCAGACAAAGATTTAAACATTTTAAGATCTAAGGAGTTATTTAACACACCAGAAGTAAAAACAGATTCTGACACTGCTTCCAGCATCTGACAGTTTCACATTTAGAAGCTTTTATAGTCAAAACTTTTCTGGATACTCCCGTTCCTATTCTTTCCCAATCAAAAATAACATTTTAGTGTTATCAGAAAATCTGTTTATATATAGCTCTAGGTTGAGAACTGAAATTTTGACACCTGAATTTCTACATGCTGGTGTTTTCAGGGTTAAATAAACATTTGGACACATTCTAAATTGCTCAGATGCTTTCTGGGCTGAGCTAGTGTTCCTTATCAACTCTTCTCAGATCGTAAAGTAATATCACCTTAGCCGCGTCATTATTTTTCCAAAAAAAATAATAATCAAATGATTCATAATATTACATAAGGTTTTACTACTGCAGATCCCATATTTAAACTCAAATGTTTGGAAAATTGAGTCGAGATGTGCAATGTGTTTTGAAGAGAATGTATTCCTTAAGAATTAGACTAAGAGTTTAGTTTTAGTGTTTTTGTTGAAGCTTCAACCACAAAAGACAATCTAGTACAAATATGTTGATGATGAATAATCTGTAGGAGAAGAATGGCAGTACTGGGGTCAGAGTTAAAAAAGGAATCAGTCTCAAACCCCTACTTAGCCACAACGGGCTGTCAATCCCTTGAACCTTTATCTAACTCCAAACAGGTAGTAACTTTAGTTGAGAATAAGATTCCTGTGCATAGGCTGTTTAGCAATGAATCAGATTAATTGGATCTTCATGCGTGGACCTGGTCTTTTGCACCTGACACTATGTCTTATTATGTAAACATCCAAAACTGTTCTTTCATGCTGCCTGGAGCTTGTATCAAGATGCTTCCACTTTTGTGTGGGAAGCAATGAGGCACTTCCAGGTTGAAAGAATTAGCTGGTGACATCATCGTTGTCTAGGAGACACTAGGGTGGGGGCTCCTTTCATGTCTCTGTTAATGTGCCCACCAAAGTGGTACCTATTTATCTAGTTGCGTTTGCACACTTTTGAACTGCTAGGTGGGCAGGAGCTGGAGCGAATGATGGGGGCTCATGTTGGGTCTCGAATGTGTGCTTGCTGATTATCAAGTATTCTAACGAAGTGAGCCATCATGCTCCTCTCCCTATTCAGATCAATGAAGTTACAATTAGATGGGTATACCTTGGGAAGGTAGGCTCCATATGGTTTCTGTGCATTCTGAACTTCTGAGTTTAGCACTAGCTATTAAATAGGTAATTACTCATTTGTAATATATTTGAACACATCCTAAATCAACAAGAAGAAACCTTAACTGTTCTGAAGTGCTACTTTTGATAGCGGTTGCAGTGCTTCTGTGAGGTTTGCAAGTTCCTGTGAGATTCCTGCAAAATTGTTTATCTTTTACTTTTCAATGCAATGCTTATTACTATACAAACACAAGCCTGACTTGCTTAGACAGTCTTTTGTTTATTTATTGTTTTAAAAAAGTAATATTTGATATTTAAGTTATTCTTGCAGATTTATTGAAGGCAACTCTATCAGCTATCCTGTCCTTCCTTTATTTAAGACCATTAGAAAATCTATTGTATATAGCCCCAGAGAAGCCAACTGATTATAATCAGCAAGAGTGTCAGCTTTGACATTATATCAACACAATTAGGTCAAACACCACCAGTGACAAGTTTGTGCCTGCCAACTAGTCTTTTTCATGCACTCTTTGCAACTGTGTTCCTTCTTAACACACTTATTTGGGTCATTTATCAGGCTATGATGGGAAAAGTTAATGTTGTTATTTTTATGAAAAATGTAGCAGTCATGGCAAAATTGTGCCAAAAGAAAGTCTAATATAGCTATCAGTTTCTAGAAGTGAGCTGAATGGTCTACAGTCTTTTTTGTGTAGTATGCCTTGCAAATGGCATCAAATATCCTGTATTTCATTGTAACAAAATGCGTACAAGTGAAATAGAAAACTAAAATATTTTAAGATTCATTATATTTGATTTTGAGTTTGAACTCCTTTGTACATTTTGAGGGGCACAAAAAGCAAAATGTTTTCTATCACCTCTTGGAATAACTTCTAATTATTTTGATGACATTCCTGAGATATTTTTTTTTAGTTTAATTCCATATAATTAACTGAATGAGAGCTGAGTGGTAGTGAGCTTTACATAAGCCTTCTTCATATCTGATGAAAATACAGATAGTTCAATAAATAATTTGTTTTGTTTTTCATCTTGCATGGTTTTGGTTTTTGTGCCTCCAAATCAGTGTCAACTCCTGCCTGGACATGTCCCTACTATTTTGGCAAAATTTCAGAAGTGGTTTGTCATTGCCTCCTTCCTAGATCTGAGAGAAAAATGACCAGCCAAAAGCCACCCAAATGGCTTTGTGCTTAAGGCATATTTAGAACTCAGTCTCCCAGTTTCTAGCCTGATCCCTCTGCCGCTGCATCAGATTAGCTCTTATTAGATCCTAGGATTGGCCTTACCTTCTTTTCTTTGTTTTCCTTTGCTTACTTCAACTACAGATCCCTTTGCATCTTTGTTTGGAAATGAATCATTTGGCTGTGATTTTGCTGATTTCAGCACTTTGTCAAAGGTAATTTGAAATGATTAATGCTGTGGACAAAGCATAAAATTGCTCAGGAACAAAATAAAACTTCTGCAAACATTATTGTAATTTAAGTAACTTGATTCACATTTTGAACTATGTCTCATTAACTATGGGATTATTTGTTTTCTTAATAAAAGCATTGTGGTTAATGGGAAATTACATCATAGGCATTTGTTCATTAGCTCAGCGGTCCAACCTTTGCGGCTTGGCAGCCCCGGGGGGGAGGGGGAGAGGGTAACTGAGCAGCAGGCTGGCATGTATGCACACACAGCTCGACAGCAAGTTGAACTGTGTGCAACTGGTGCATACACCCTGGCCTGCTGCTCATGCAAGTCAAGCTATGCATGCACCGGCCCGCCTCTCGCACAGCCTGGTTCCAAATAGGCCATGGCTCAGGGGTTGGGAACCCCTACATTAGCTGATTTTGATTAACTGATCTTCAATTGTCAAAATATAATCTTTGGTCAAGATTCAACTTATTTCTGAAGCCATAATATTTGATAATTCATTAAGCCAAGCCAGACTTGAATTTGTTGTAGCAGGATTGACATTTAAAAGGTGAAACTGAATATGAGGTCCCAATAATTCAATTCAGTATCATCATTACAGGAGATGATATAGCAGAAACACAAATTTGACACGGACATGGACACACATGCCATATAGTAACTTTACACAAAAAATAGTTTTTCCAAAGAAGCCATCAAAACCTGTACCCTTCATTTAAATTAAAAGGACTTTACAGTATTAATATTTAATAAACTCATAATAAACAAAGATGAAAACTCTGAGTAGCTATAGAAATCATTACTTTTTGGAAGATTCCAAATCTCTTATCAGATAGTATACCTTCTCCATGTTTAGTGACCACAATCCATTCCTAAGCATAACGGAAGCATAATGATTCGGGAAAAAGAGATATGCTGCAAAGATCACTGGTTGCTGCCATCCTATTTGGATAAAATTCTTTCGTGCAGCATTATTCTCACTCCAGTGCACGTGGTTATCAAGTGCAGAAATTTGATTGCAAGTACCTGCATTGGTTGGAAAATGATTTTTAAATAATTATTATTACCAACATACTTGTGAACAGTTGCTAAACAAGATATTGCTTACTGAGGAGAGTGGCCTTTGTTCTGTGTCCTATAAATACACTATAAAGTTGGAAACTTCAAATAGCACCTCTAGGGAAAATATTAAAGCATGCATGTACGATTAGGGAGTTCTTTATATTAAAGCATGCCTATACGATCAGGTAGTCCTCAACTTACGACAATTGACCCCAAAATTAATGTTGCTAAGTGAGAAATTTGTTAAATGAGTTTTGCCCCATTTTACGATTTTTCTTGCCGCATTTGTTAAGTGAATCACTGCAGTTGTTAAATTAGTAACACAATTGTTAAGCAAATATGGTTTCCCCGTTGACTTTGCTTTGTCAGAAGGTTGTAAAAGGTGATCCCAGGACACTGAAACCATCATAAATGTGTGTCAGTTGTCAAGCATCCAAATGTAAATCACATGTCCATGGAGATGCTGCAATGGTCATAAGTGTGAAAAATGGTCATACGTCACTTTTTTCAGTGTGGTTGTAACTTCGAACGGTCACTAAGCAAACTGTTGTAAGCCGAGTACTACCTGTACTTTAAAAGTGAAAAATGTGATTAAAGCATTGCTTTATGGTGGAAAACTGTGCCTGGTGAGAATCAAGCAATGACATTCATAGGAGCTTAGTAAGCAGCTGTTGGGAGCAACAGTAGTATGAGGCTTATAATGATCAGTAGATAAAACAAAAGACCCCAACTTGTGCATAATGGAGTTTATCTCCTATCTTTTTTTAAGACAAACAATGAGGATCCTTTTAATTCATCTGCAACAAGTTCCGTTAACAATATAGTTATAACAAAAAATTTGTTTGAGGAAGCTCCAGTCAAAAATGAAGATATTCCTCCTGCTTTGCCTCCTAAAACTGGAACACCTACCAGACCTTGTCCTCCCCCACCTGGTAAGAGACAGCATTAAATATATAAATGCTAAGGTTTATATGGAGCTTTTTTCAGATGTAATGAAACTGTAAAATATAGGGAAATCCTATATTTCCCCCCCCATTCTGTAATACAAGAATGCACAATTTAGTTACAAATTAATTGTTGTTGTTTTTTAAACTTTGGATTGTATTTTTTTTAAATGTGCAATAAATTATAAAAGAAGCTGTTATTTTGTATTGTTCTAATAGTACTATAAAACTCTAAATTTAATTTGATAAGGATGGCTGATTTGAACCATTTTTAATGTGAACACTGTGATTTGAATTAGATGGCTAGCTCCCATTCTGTATGTCCAAAAGCATCCATGTAATGAAAATCATGGGGCAAACATTATGTACTCTCCAACTCAAAACCCTCATCCTGTACCTTTAGAATATTTTAGAAAATTACATGAGTTTAGGATAAGTAGCATTACTTGTACTATATACTGAATAAATTATTGTCATGTTCATAATTATGCTAACTGGTTATTTTCGTTTAGGAAAAAGACCTATCCACAAATTGGAGTCTTCAGAATCTTTTAAATTGAATGATCCTTTCCAGCCTTTCCCAAGTTCCGATGGTTGCAAAGGACAGGAAGCTGATCCATTTGCTCCCAGTGGAGTAGGCAAAGAGATGGATTCCAGCAATTTTGCTAATTTCAATGCTGTAAGTACGGAGATATACAGTTAAATATTGGTTTGCAAGAACAGTGAATGTTCCTATCAACCTTGAAGATGGGAATCAGTTCCTCTGTATTAGTAATCTCTTATTTAAAGAATACATCATCATGATCTATTTGGAGACAAATAGCTTGTTGTTAGCCTTCCAGTAACACATTGACCACTACACAACAATAGCAGTAATTCTGAAAGTTCTCTGAGGTTTTAATCTAGCCATAATTGCATGCAGTATTATATAATGTCCATATATCAATCTGTAGCAGGACTTACAAATTGATATTGCAACAAGACAATCATAGCTCCAAACACGTTCCTTAGCAAGCAGTCATTTAGCAAGCCTCTTCTTTCCTGCCCAGGCATTTGAATAAGCAGCTAGTTGCAATGTCTGCATGATCCTTAGTTGTTAAATTACATGACAATCATTTGATATATTTTCTTGAACGAGGTGGAGAAAAAGTAAATAACATTCTGAATCTATTGACTACACGATACAGAACTCTACACAAAATTTAGTTTTTTTACTTTTGTGATTAATTATAGGACTAATATACTATATGATGTATTTTAAAGTAATTCATCTGTATACTTAGCAAATGATAGTACCTGGGCCGTTTTTGCCTGGGTTGGAAGCTAAGTCTGATCTAGTTAATACTATAATAGGAGATCATCTGACACACATACATACACACACATTGAGGAGAAGCAATGACGTATTCCTTCCATATTACAGTGTTCACAAATTCTTACTTGCTGTTCTATTAACAAGTCTATGTTTTTTCTGTTTTAGTATCCTACTGAAGAAGATATGATTGAATGGGCAAAAAGAGAAAGTGAGAGAGAGGAGAAAGAGCGACTAGCAAGATTGAAGCAGCAAGAGCAAGAAGATTTAGAACTAGCAATTGCACTCAGTAAATCTGAAATATCAGAAGCATGAAGGGTTGCCTCAAATATTTCTCCTTTTCCCTGGATATCTAAGCTATACATAAAGTAAATCAGAAGTTACATATGAATGGGAAAGTCAAAAAGGCTTTAAATCCTGCAAATGTGATTTTTTGAGCAATTATCTTATTTGTAACTTTTTCATATCCATTATTTTCATTTGGCAATTGTTTAATATAGCAATTTTCCATTTGTACTTACCTTGGAATTCTTCTGTACTGTACACTATTACACCAAAGTAGCTTATTTTAACATGTAAAAAAAAAGAAAACCCTGACAACTCTACATTTTTAAATTTGAACACAGATGCATAACAATATATTGTGGACGATTTCAAAAGACAAATATGTTTCACGCAAAGTACGTTTTTTCTATATGTAATATATTCTTTGCAGTGTGAAAATCTTTAAAAATGCAGGTGTGAGTGACTGAAGTGAACACATTTGTCTTTTAAAGATAGCTAGGTCACATATAAGAGATCTATGTTCTAAAATATTCATAGATGGCATGTTTTATGTCTTTTCAGAAGGGTCCTATTTGCAATTCCTATAATACTTATTTTAGTTCTTCCAGGTGGCCTGCATTTGGCCTGTAAGTAAAACTGGCGATATAGTTAATCAAATTATAGTTATTTAAAAAGAAGAATCTAGCTTGCAAATATTCAGGTAATTAAAAATTCTGATAATCCTGCTTTGTATTGAAATATTCATGTCTGGCATTACAGTATTAAAATTTATATTTTATGTTTTACAGAGATAGCATTTCATCTTAAATATGTGAAATGTTTTATGCTTCTTGTTTTATTTTTACTGGAAGCTCCAATACTGGACTGGATATCAAATAGAAAGTTTCTTTTCCCCCCGGTATTAACTGCCTTTTTGCCTGCCCATTAAGAATCTAAATAAACTTAGTCGTTTTCCAGGGAGATAATAAAATTAGACTGGCCAAATTCAGTGTCAAGAATTCTTATGGTAATTCAGCCAGTTTCTTTTGTGAAATATGCAAAACAAATGGTGATTTGACAGCTGAATTTGAAATAAGGTAGGAAGTAGACTGCACAAAAGATAACTTACAACAGTCAGTTTACTGTTGTGTATAATTTATTAAATGCCAACTGATGGTTGCACCTTAAATTAAATACCCTTATGTGGTCATGGAGTCAAAATAAGATTGAATGTTAAAGAAAAATAAGTTATTTCCTATTCTATATAATGTGTTACATAGTGCAGAGTGTTGAATTCATTCCAGATACCTTCCTTTTTACTCTGAAATGCTTAGTTAGGCTGCAGGCTTAAAAATAGGTGGTCCTGTGTCATCACCACCCCACCCCAATGCATGATATGATATTTATAACTAAATTGGTTTTTTTTTCTTCTGCTGCAAAGGATTCCATAATTGCCACTGTCAGGATAAGGTATTTCCATTTACCTGTGGATGCTGCTGTCAAGAATCTTTTGAAGAAAGTAGTGTTTCCTCATTTTTTAAATATTAGTTTGGATAAACTTTCTCTTTTGCACTGAGAAATGAGAATTTAAACACCTAATAAACAAAATAAAACCTCTTGCCAAGTATTAATAAACTTAATTTTCTCATGGACTTTCATGGCATTAATCATACAAATTGTGTGGTTAACTGCATTTCTTACTTTTAAATGTATACTTGGTGGACCAATACATTATCTGTGTCACCCATAGTCATGTATACATGTACGTGTATATATGTACACATTAATTCATTCAGGCATAGGATTAAAAGTTCTGAGTCACCTGATGTGACATTTTTATGTTACTGATAGATCACAGAACTTTTACTCAAAGTATCCAATAAACCACTGCTATGTCAGCTTTGATGGCATTACTACTAAAGTTCTAAAAGGCTTGTAAGAACTTTTTCAGGCGGGGTTAACCTCTATTTATAGACTTTGTTTAAAAATTCTAAATACAGCCTGTAATTATGAATTAAACTGTTTAAGTATACATGATGAGCCTAGAGTTTTTTTAACGTTTTATGTAAGACATAACGCATCGCATCTTTGCATCACTGTTCAAAAATTACTTCACCTGATACAAATATATAAGTGGGAAAAATGGTTCAACTAATACTTCTGAATATAAGAAATATGTTCCAACCTCCAGATTAAACTGCCATCTCCTATTAGCATGACATTAGATTTGCAGACCGACCAATTCCAATATGCTACATGAGAATACCATCTTTAAAACTCATTCTGAAATAGAAAGCAAGAAAAGAATAAATACTGATCTTTTCAATATCTTTATATTTCAATATTACAAACCATGGTAACTTTATAATTGATCTTCTTTTGAAAAGTCACCTTTTAGATTGTTACATGATTGTTATATAGTTCCAATATGATCTGCAATAAAACCTCTGCATCAGTAATTTGGTGGCTGGATTTATAACTTGTACTAAGTTGCGCCCAAATAAACAAAATTATTGGTTAGCACAAATGTGCTAATCCAGCCACTGAAATCAGGTAATTTATTGCCAAGTAGGATTTCAATTTATAAAAATTTTCTTCTTTCAACATCTAGCTAAGAACTACCTTTGTCAATATCGGTCTAATCCAAGCCTTACCCAACCTGCAAATCTCTAGGTGGATCAATTCTGCAGTTCCAAAAATGTTGCCATGAGCTAGGAGTTGCGCTCAACAGATTTGAAATGTTCACTTTGGGAAAAGCAGAGCTTTGATGTATTCTGATCTATTTGAGGATTTGCACATATAAACACTCAAATGGATACAAATGGTGGATTACCCTTACTGAGCAGACCAGTATATGAGTGCTGGTTGGTCTCTGTTACATTTGTAATAGTTTTAAATGACCCACTTTACTAAGAAAACATCTTAATCTACAACTTTTATTTCTCACCTCTTCTTTTATACTGTTCCCAGCTTCCAACAGTATGCCTAATAGGACTGTCCATGTTGAGAATAATTTAGAAGCATTTCTGACTGTATAAATCTTAAACAGAAAAATAATGTACTTGTGTGGAGTCTGAAGAACATGCTAGATAAAATAGTGTGCACAGTTTTAATTCATAAACTACAGTTCATTAAGTGAAATGTCCTCAAAACGTGTGTATCATAATAGATCTGATAGATTTGTGCTACTATAAAGATTAAAATGACTTATCTACTCATCTGAAACTTTTTTGTAACTTTGGATGTTTTACATAAGTTATTAATTCTGGTTGATCCCGAGTATTAGATTGGTTAATTTTGCTTTTTTTTTTTATTGACCTTACATATTGAGGTACTGTGTGAATAGAATGTACACATGATTATGTACATATATAATATAGAATGTATGCATGATCAACACATGTAGATTGATTGATTATGTACCAAGTTGGTTTGATCTTGTCTGACTTCTGGATAGAAACATGGCAGACTAGTACAGTATGTCTCTCTGAAATACCGAGGATAATGCAGAGGCACAGACCAAAGGTCAGAAAATATGCCCGAGGTAACAGAGCTTTTCCAGACAAAAGAGCAGCCATTAAATCATCTACATGAGCTCCAGAGGTGGGAGTGAGCTCCCAAGTAAATCTGACAGAAAATGACTACATTTAGTGTAAGGATACATTAGCAGAATCTTGCAAGTCTTAAAGTACAAATCTACCGCCATCTCTTTTTACTGACTGATAAGTTAGTGTGGATTCTCTCCGTTTTTTAACAATCAAGCGCCTGGAAGCTCCTCCCTTTTTCTTGTGTATTTATTTCCTAGGCAGCATCTTTGCCCCTCAATCTCCAAGATCACCCATACACCCAGATGTAAACTACCATCTTTTATTACATAGCATCAGACTGACCAATTCCAATATTGTATGTCGTGCTTACAGCTTTGTGCAAATTCTGTTTAAAGGATGCTGCCTGATCCACTTTCTAAAGCACATTTAAATGGAGCACATTTGGCATGTAAAGAGGCCTTGAGAATACTTAAAGCCATTTGCATGAGTGTATCTTCAATCCACAAAAGAGTAAAGTTAAAAAATGAAAATGCCAGTTACACATTTTTTAAAATAATTAAATCCAAAAGTCTTACTGGGAACTTAGAATAAAGTTTAAAAAACAGCCTAAAGGGACAATTAAATTTGGAATATTGCCTCCTTAAAATACTTTTTTAAATTACAGGTAATGTACAGTATATCTCTGGGAAAGAAAGAATGTATTAATTAAGGAAGCTGACTGACAGACTGTTAAAGAGATAAATAGAAGAGAAACATGAAGTTCTGAGAAGATCATGTCATCACAGAAAAACAGAGTGCTGAATGGCACCAGTGTTAAGAACATAAGGCAGGAAAAGCCTCTTTTATGGTTTACTCCCTTTTACAGATTATAAATTTGAAATATATAACAATGTTTATTACTAAAGGGTGCGAAAAATATTTAGTCTTAATAGGCAGACCAGACAGGAAACAGAATCAGATGAGATAATTCTATTTTATTGAAAAGATAAAAGGTAAGGAGTCCCTGTGGTCCCTCTGGTAGTTGTTGCCAACTCTAGGAGGCAGTACTCATTTCCATTTCAAGGCCATTGAGCCAGTGCTGTCCAAAGACATGTCAGCAGTCATGGCCAGCATGACATTACAGAGCACTGTTATCTTCCCACCAAAGTGGTACTATTTACTTGTATTTGTATGCTTTCAAACTGCTACCTTGTTTCCCTCAAAATAAGACATCCCCTGATAATAAGCCCAATCGGGCTTTTGAGCGCATGACAATCAGGCCAAGGGCTTATTTCAGGGTTCAAAATAATATAAGACAGGGTCTTATTTTCAGGGAAACATGATAGGTTGGCAGAAACTGGGGCGAGGACAAGTGCTAACCCTGTCACGTGGCACTCAGGTCTCGAACCTGGCTGCTGGGTTTCAGCTGACAAACCCAGTGTCTTAACCGCTGAGTCACTGAAAAAGATATATTAACAGAATTTTGAAAGCACAATTTTCCCACCCTCACCAATAAAACCTTACAACTTGTGGTGGTCTCTTCGGAGCCCTTTGTTCTGCACACCATGCAGTTGCAGGTTATGCTCAGTCTTATCTGACCATGTTCTAGGCAGCATCTCTTCATCCCATCTTCCAAGGTCATTCCCACACATCATTACAGTTATAAAAGGGAAGAGCGGAACTGTTAAAACCACTTCAAAATAATATATCTATGATAGATAAATTCGTAGAAAAGGATACTATTTCGTTGTCCAGCAAAGTTATTAGATGTGTATAAAATGCATATATATTGAAGTTACTACAATGGAAGATAAAATGACAAATATTTTGTGGAATACTAAACTTGGATTTTTTGCTGAAAATGGAAGAACTAAAATAATTTCTAGACTGAGCAATTAAAATTGTCTGACAGGTATGTATGTATGCACGTAAAAGATAAATTATGATTTCTTTAAAAACTGAGAATAATTATGGTTTAATTCATATATTAGGTATTCGCTATTCAGCATAAGTGACGACTGCATGTTTTCTTTTCCCTGAACCACTTTTAAGTTCTCCCTGAGAATTTAATTTTTATGCTATCTGCCATCCTGCCCTATCGAAACCCTATGGATTTATCCTCCCCTCCCAATGGCAGAACTTGTAAATGTAGTATCAATGTGGAGAACACTAATAATTAAATGAACCCATCTTTCCTTTTAAAAACAAAATCTTTCACGCTTTCTTCTTCTTGGTTGATGGATCCAATCAGGAACTGTTCAGTCTTCCTTCCAGCAAGAAGAGAAGGGGAGGGGGGGGGGGGAGAGAGA